>MU719570.1:11712-28305 GCA_026770625.1 Nicotiana glauca
TTTTGCCAATTTCGTGTTTTTGAGTATTTTTCGAGTTCTTTCGATTGGGTTATGTCCCAATAGCATATTGTGATATATTTGCCCTGATTTTGGTTAGATTTGACACGCGTGGAGGACGGTTTGAGGGGAAAAGGCGTCACGGGCTAGAGAATTCGCCGGTTCGAAGTAGGTAATACTTGTAAATGATGTCCTGAGGGTTTGAAACCCCCGACTTGCACATCATAGTGTTGTATTGTGGTGACTTGCACGCCAGGTATGAGCGTGGGGTAGAGCACCGTTGGGGATTGTGACTTGGTCCGTCCCGGTTGTCGATTTTACCGTGTATTTGATAAAGAATTATTGATTTTTATCATGATTTGGGCTTATTGCCATACTTGGGCTTCGAGCCAATTATTTGAAATCTTTTTGTGAATTACATCACTATTTTCCTCACGAATTGAAATATTATATGAAATCAGTCCATTTGAATTATATTATTTTGTGAGATCAGCTATGTTTATACTCAACTCGAGTTTTAAATAATATTTAAAATGCCAATGAGCTGAGCACTATTGTTTTACTGAAGCCCAAGAAGCTTGTGATTATTTTTGGACTGATTGAGGCCGAGGGCCATCTGTGAGGATATGTTGAGTGATATAAGGAGGCTTTCAGGCCTCGAGTATTATGTGATGAGGCTCTCAGACCTCGTGTGTGATGTGTCAAGACTTTCAGGCCTATTGATATAGCGCTTGGGCTGTAGGAGCCCCTCCGGAGTCTGTACACACCCCCAGTGAGCGCAGGGTACCCAGGTGAGTTGGGAGTGGGCCCGAGAGGCTGTTATTTATGTTTGGTGAGTTGGGAGTGAGCCCAAGGGGCTGATGTTGTGTGCTGGTGAGTTGGGAGTGAGCCCGAGGGGCTGATGTTGTGTGCTGGTGAGTTGGGAGTGAGCCCGTGGGGCTGATATTGTACTTAGATTTGATATTGAGCCCGAGGGGCAAACTTTTGATTATCTCTTAAATTGCTGAAATTATTGTTTCCATTATTTTAAAAGAGAATTGCCTGATACTTTGTGGTTTTACTGTATACTTGATTTTACGGCTTGAGGTAGCATTATATTGTGCCTTTATGAGATTTCATGTCTTCAGTCATTATTTATTTTTATTACCACTGGGTCGGAGTACTCACATTACTCCCTGCACCATGTGCAGATACAGGCAGAGCTGAGTTCGCTCCTGAGCGCTGATTCGTTCCAGACCAGGCGGTGACTAGGAGTTACGAGGTAGCTGTTGACGTCTGCAGCTCCGTTTCTCCCTTATCTTTTGTCATTTATAATAATTCCATACTTGTAAAAATATTTGTAAACTCTGTAGTAGCTCATGGCTTGTGACACCCCGATTTCGGACTGAGTCGGGATGGTTTTCATGTCTATCACGTACTTGTAATCATATTATCCGTGAATTAGACTTATTCCTGCTAAGTAATTATAAAAAGATGTGATGATTTGTTGTTGGATAGCCTTGTCCCCACGAGAGGCGCCATCACGACCGGGTTGGGATTTTGAGTCGTGACAGAACAAAACCAGGTAGCCGAGCATACTTTGGAGGCCAGGGCCCAACAAATAAGGCGGTTGCTTCAAGAAAAAGGCAAGATCAGAGAGAGAATCTTAACCGTTTCTCACTACATTACTGGGAAATGCCAAGTGTGCGAGAACATGACTCGCACCACCTTCTTTTCATCGGTGATGATATTTGTGAAGCAAATAATGAGTGACCTGGATAGACTTTAAGGGGAACTTGCATATAGGCCCGCGGCGAGACCGAACAATGTCCCGCGGGCACCAGGATCTTTAATGTATTCATGATTGTCATTTGAGTCTGTATTTTCTTTTGAAATAGAATAGTTGATGGTGGAGTATGTAGTTCGTCTTTTCATTAGAGTCTGTTAGTTGTGTTAATCTGTTAGTTTGAGTCTTTTTAATCGAAGTATTTGCTATCAATAAAATTGAAAATCCCAAAATATTTTTCTTCTATTTTACATTTATTTTCACGAACAACGCTTGGTCTGACTCATGCGGGGTCATGATATGTAGGCAATCTCCATAGGATTCGACCGTAACTAAATGAAAAGGAAAAAAGGGAAAAACAAGAAAGAGAATGAAAGGAAAGAGGTGAAAAACAAGAGAGGAAAGAAAAACAAGAGAGGGAAAAACAAAAACAAAAAGAAAATAAGAAACCAAACGAAAGAAACAATGGCAAGACAGGAAGGAATGAGGGAATAAGAATAAAGAGGAAACAAAGGCAAGAGTGAAAAAAAAGGAAAAGAAAGAAGGAAAAGAAAAAGAAAAAGAAGTTGCAATCGGGAATAAGGAAAGCCGGAATGATGCAAGCAGCCGAGCAAATGCATAATAGAAATGGTTAACTGCTTAAGGTGCATTCATTCCCCTGCGATTATCAAATTTGTTAAAGCCCTAACCATTAACCAAGTTGTATTGATGTATTAAGTCCAGGCAGGTGGTTAGTTGATTGGCATTCTGGCAACCCATTCCTACAATACCCGGTCAAAAGACAAACTGAACATAATAGGCCAGGAATCAGATACCAATATTGTGGACCCATCAAAAGAGGTGAAGGTGGTAGATGTTAACGCAATGAAAGAGGAGATGCGTAAATTGAAGTAGTGAATGGCCGAAATGTATCAGGCTTGGGCTAAGGGGCAGCCGGCGCCAATTTATCCCGCCAATCCAGCCTATATCCCACCTTTGGCTCAGTCTCAGGAGACTCCTACTGTGAATTCATCTCCAGCCTTCCCTTTATACTAACATAGCCATTATTGATACCCAACTTTTTCCCATATATTTTTATACTCAAAATACTTTCAAAAAATAGCATATTTATGCATATATAAGCATGCCCAAAAGTTCTGGTATTTTTCCCAATTTTTTAGATTTTTTAAAAGTCAATTCATTGTCTATTTTAACAGTAACAAAATCCAAATTCTTTCCAAAATTATTATTTTTTGGTGAATAACTTATTTAAATCTCATATTTACACCAAAATATAATTAAGGTGATTTTTTGCATATTTTTACCAATTTATTTGATATTTTTAAAACCAAATTGCATATAATTACAATTATGTCCTATTTTGTAATTAATAGCATTTTATAATCATAAAATTAGTTCTAGTATTTTTAATTTAATATTTATATATTATTTATTAATTTAGCACCTTCAATTTGTTTCAGAAATCTTTTTATTATTTTTTATAAAACAAAATGGGGAGAAATGGCTATTTAAAATCTGGCCCTATTTCATTACAAATTTAGCCCAAATTGCACCCCGAATTGACCCCAAATCAGGCCCCCAAATCGATTACCCAATTCCATTTTTTACCCGTTTTGTCCAAACCACCAGTTGGTATCATTTAATCCTGGCCGTTGATCATTTTGATCAACGGCCCACATCCTTCCTTTCCTTTTTAATTTCAAACTACCCTAACCCTATTCTCATTTCCATTTCGACCGCCGCCCTCAAACCCCCCTTTTCTCTCAAACTCTCTCTAACACTTGAAACCCTAGCCGTCTCTGACGTCTTCTCCGACCAGTTCTCGCCGGAGTCCATGGCTTCTCAGGCCATGGACAGCCTATGCTCACTTCCCTTCACTCCAAATCGCGGCTATTCAAGGCTCTTGAGGTTCAACCTCAACGAGGCCTGTTCAGATCCTCCGCCGATTTGTGTTCCTGTGGCTTCTCCGGCTCCGTTCCGACATATTCGAGCCTCAAGAGCCTAGATATGGTCAAGACCAGTTCCAGGCCAGATCCTTTCCAAGCCTTCTTATTTCTAGGGTTTCTAAGAAACCCTGAAAGCTATTCGAGGTTCTTTCTCTCTTTATTTTATTAGATCTGTGATAGATCTATGGTGTACTCGAGGTTTCAAAGCTTTTTCCCAAATTTCTCTTTTCAAATTTAGTCAGTTTCAATTTAGGGTTTCCAAAACTTTTAAAACGATTTCTGTTTCTTCTTCTTCTTTCTTTATGTGAATCTACTTGTATATGCTTTGTTCTTATGTGTTTTCGCTTGTGCATATTTTCTCTTATGTTCTTATGTTTTGCCGTTATTATGTATGTTCTTCTACTTGTGCTCTGTTATCTCTTCTACTATTTCTACAGCATGCTTTCACATGTCTAGCTTATGTGTTCCTTTACCAGTTTCTTACTGAGCTTTTATTTGCCTTTACTGGACTTTTGTTTGAGTTCTAAACCTGTTTCGCCTATTGTTTCTTAAGTTCTATGTCACCTCTATTCTCTCTTGAACTTGCTTGAGTTCTGAGCTTTTCTTAAACATGCTTTGTTTTTACTCTATTGCTTCAAACGTTCCATTATATATATGTGCTTTCTCATAAGACTCTCTGAGTCTGTTCGATGGCTTGCCCTCTCCTTTATGTACCCTACTCGAATTTGAAACCCTAGACTGAACTTGAATCTTTCGCTTATGATTTTGAGACTGTCTATGCCAACCTTTTCTTTCTTGCTTGACGCTTGTGTGTTTATATATGAGGGTTTTTCTTTCAAAAGGGTTCTGCCAACTTGTAATTGATTCCAATCTCTTTTAATAAGGCTTGATTGATCTGCTATTGATTTTCCAATGGAACTTTTCCTCACCTTTTTCCTGACTAAGTTCATTCGAACAAAGTTTTTTACTGCCTGTTTGATTGACCTACTTGCCTTATTTCTCACAAATCATGTACCATAGGATTCTTGCCTTAAATAATCCCTATGTATTTACCTGTGTTATGTTACTTTGGAAAGGTTTTTAATTATTTATCTTTCCTTAATTGTCTCATGCCCGTTTGAAATAGAATTCCTTAACCTTAGGGAGACCTTCTGTGATTGATTGTAAACTATTTTCTTGCCTTTTTTGCTTACTCATTTTCTGCACTATAAAAACAAGACACTACACACAACTTTCTAGACAAAAACCTCAAAAACACTTCAGATTACACACACAGACACTTCTGAATTTAAAATACTTCGAATACTTTTCACTACACAATTTCAAATACCTTCTATATTACTACCCCTATTTCTGATACTAAGTACTATGCTCCTCTCTCTTTTACTGTCTGAAATATCTTTGAGTTACTCTTGAACTCTCAAATATTTGCCAAAGTTTCTAAGCCTGCTTTTGTTGACTTCTGGATGTTACTTGCTTCTACTATTTTGTTGTTCTAAAGCTTGCAACTGGTATGTCATAAATTTCACTCGGGAAAAAATATATTTTTAGTAAAAGTTATTTTACTTGAAATATATACTGCTTAAACAATTTTTAATTAATGTCTTACTAGTATTTTTAATACTTAATGTAAAAGTTGAGAATTAAGTAATCAAGCAAGACGTTTTCATTAGGCAATAAACAATATATTTCACTTTGAATTTTCTTTTTTCGAGTTTCAGTTTGATGTTTAGTATTTGTAAATTGGTTTGGTCATCAGACATTGGGATTTTTTAATTATTATTTGTTAGGTTAGAAGACATTCAAATACTAAAATCAATATATGAAATACTTAAGTGAATAGGCAAAATAATAATTCTTTACTCACAAATCTTTAAATTTAATATACTCACTTTGTCAAGCTCAACTCAACAATTAATATTCTATAATTTTCTTCAATTAAATCAATCCAACCACAAATAAATATTGGTTTGAACTTATTGGAAGAAGAAGAAAGAACGAAAAGAAGAAGTTGGAGAAGAAGGAAAAAAGAACAATATGCCAGTTTTGCTAGAATGATTCTTCTTTTGGTTCTGAAATCATAGCACCTGTAAGAGCATTGTAGGTGTATGGGATTGGTACTAACCAGAGGGAATTGACCTTTGTTGTCATAGGCGGACTCAGACTTTTTATATGATGGGATAATATTATGCTCAACTAGTGCTCTTTAACAGATTTTAGTGTTCAAAGTGCCAAGTGCTATAAATTAATTATTTTTAATGTGTGTATATATATATATATATATATATATATATATATTAGATTTTTATCAAAGCTTACGGGTTCCTGTAGCCCCTCACTAAGGCTGTCCAACGGGACGAGATGGGACGGACTTTGACCGGGATGGTGACGAGATGAGCCTTAAATGGGACGATCTGATAGGCCCATCCATCCCACTAACAAACGGAGTGGACGTGGGTCCTAAGTGGGCCATTTAAAAAAAATATTTAAATATTTAAGTATTAAATTTGACAACGGCTATTTTTTATGGATAACAATAATTTTTTTAAAAGTGGACAGTGAATAAGCTTTTTTTAAAAAAAAGAAAAGAAAAATACAACAATTAGAAAAAGTAAAAATAAGGGGGACAATAGCACCGGTATTGTTACCCATATAACGCAAACCGGGTTAAATCTTACCTTACTAATTCTATTGAGGCTTGCAAACCTCGCTTACTAACAAGCATGTAAAAAATATGAACTTGAAAGGACCAAGTATTCTATGATCATCACAGAGTTTATAACATACTCTTTGATGATATTATAGATTGGTAAAATAAAATATAGTACCAATTTAATTTTTTCCCCTTCTTTTTAAAACTTGTAAAATCTCCAATTTGTAATTCTTTCACTTTCCTTAACCGTGTGCAAAATGTATTCAAAAATTATCATTTCCTTTTTGAACGGTTGGACATCGAAGTAGTAGTTGGGGCAGCCTGCTTTTGTTTGGCAACTCTCATTGGAAGTCGCCTAGCAATACCTTCCTCACTCACCTTGTCGTCCCAACTTTTATCTCTTGTACGAATGTTGTCATTTGGTCCGATGCGCGTAGGTGATATATCATTTGGATCATCCTCTACTGTTAAATTTATGTCTCTCACCAAATTCACATATTTTGGAGCATGGGCACTCAACATTGATTCCAAATACATTCTCTCATCGTCTGACATAACTTGAATGGTTGAACAATTTGCTTCTATCCAGATGTTGGTGCTGTGACTAGTTGATAACCTATAGGGCTATCAGCTGGGAAAAAATGCTCTGTAGATGTTTTTGCATGTCAACCATAAGTATGGATACCATCTGGTATGAACTGTAGCCTGTTTTCATCCTTCTGTTGCTGCACTGATTCAGCGTCAATGCCAATTTGCAGCTGCCCATTTTGCTTGGAGAGGCATTTATTCGCTGCACAACTGCCCAATCTCCAGGTTTTGTATTGTGTACTGCTGCCTGCCCAGCTGCTTTAGCAAAGGAATTACAAAACATAATGGTAGTTGTATCGACAGTTGCATTCCCCTCATCAGTAGACTTTACAAACCTAGTAGCAGCATGTTCAAGTCCAGCTGAAGCTTCATTTATTGTCATTGAACCTGTATGAGCTGTACATCCTAGAACTTTAGCACCAAAACTTACTTGCACTTGATTATTCACAACTTTAGCATCAGCTGATTTTCTAGGTGATTCAGCAGCATTTATGGCTACAACTCTGTCCAAACTAGAATTAACAGCCTGCAAAATACCAAGGCAATGCCTAGGTTGCCCCAGTTTGTTAGAAAAAAGTCTGAAGTAGGCTTTAGTGCACAACCAGCATCTGCAAACATCCTTGAGACAACAGGTATGCCTTTTCCTGCATTTGTAGCATTTAAATCAACCATTTGCAGTCTTGTGCTTTTACCATCAGAAGTACCTGCACCAGATCTCTCTTGGTCAGCCTTTTCTTTATTCAAATCTCCATTAGCTTTTGCAGCAACTCGATCACCAGTTGTATTCAAAGCAACTGCAACATCCAAAGTCGAACAAAAAGTAGTTGCTTCTGTTAGCTTTTGTAAGTTAATTTTCCTATGTCCTTTAATTATTTGATGGCCAGCTTCACCTGATTTTTGCCCAGCACTTTGACCTTTATGAAGACTAGTTGAACCTCGATCAAACACAAGACTTGTAGCAACCTTCAAATCTTTAGCAACTCTATTAAGAGCGTTGCAGCTGGAACTACCTTAACACCTTCACGCACCCTACTTCCTTTACCAACAGTGTTCTCGACCAACTCATTCTTTATTGCCTCATCTATCAATTTACCTTCTTGTGCTGCTACTTCCGTACCTATTTGTTCAGCTCTTTTAGCATTTAAATAGTCCCTAGTATCTTTTTGAAGTTGTGCAATCATGGATACATCAATAACTGGCAGATTACGCTCGATTGGTGCACTTGTTGTGGCTGACACCTCTGCATCTTGTTCTTTCCACAATCGACACATTTTATCGTTATGTCCTTGATGCTTGCAATATGTGCAATATTTTGGAAGATTGTCAAACACAATTTCCTGGTAATGCACGATTGTTTTACCTGTAACTTTATCGATAATCAAAATTTTAATTGTCTCAGGATGTTTTCCTAGAAGATCAATGATGACTTTAACTCTTGCAGCACTAGGCCTAGTATTATCCTATGTTGCCTTGTCTACAGCAAGAGGTTTAGCCACAACAGATGCAATAGAAAATAAGGACCTCTTAGCGAAGAAACTAGGTGGCATACTTGGAAACGAAATCCACACTACTGCCATGGACGTTTCCTCTTTAGGATTGAATCCTAACGTCCATGGGAAGGTTCTGAAAAATATTCATCACCTTTTTTCTTGAGATATCCAGTTGATCTTGATAAACATTGAACATATTCATTATTTAGATCAAAAACTAAGATATGATGAAATTCCAGTAGTCCAATGTTACAATGACCTTGAATATCGAATTGCGTCGAGAAAGCTTTTCGAAACTCTTGAAGATCAGGTTTCCCGTAAGAAAACTTAATGATAATTGCATGATGCAATCATTCCTCTCTTGTGAATTGATTAATCTCATCCAGTGAGAATTCAACAGTTGGTTCATGTCACGACCCAATCTCCATACCCGATCGTGATGGCGCCTCTCGTGAAGACAAGGCCAGCCAACTAACCCAGTTCATTTCTTTAACACTTAATAAATATAAATTGATGGAAAATGCAACTTAAAGAACCTTAATTTTCAACATTATAGCCTAACTCAGCCCGATCGGGGTGTCACAAGTCACGAGCATATATGAGCGTCTTTATTACAATTTTAAAGTCTATAATACATAGAGTAAAATCTGGAAATCAAGAAGAAGAAGAATCTCGGTGCCGCGAACGCTGACAGTCACCTTGCTTAGCTACGATAGCAATACCTTCAATCCGATACTAACCCACTATCGGGTGAACAGTACCTGCAACTGCACGTGAGGTGCAAGGAGTAAAGTGAGTACTTCCAACTCAGTGGTAATAAGAGCGAATAATATCTGAGCGATAAGAAAACACGTATGAGCACTCCAAAATGCTATAACAAACAGTACAACCCTTTTAGAAAAATAGTAAAACCGTAACACCGAGAAAATCCTTTAGAAAATCTCAAGATCAGTTAAAATCTCTTTTGAAAACATGCCTTTCTAACAGTTGCGAAAAATAATTTCAACAAGTAGGAAATAATCAGAAATCTGCCCCTCGGGCTCAGTATCAACCTCTCAGTGCAGTATCATCCCCGCGGGCTCACTCCCAACTCACAGAGTACAACATCAGCCTCTCGGGCTCACTCCCAACTCACAAAGTACAACATCAGCCTCTCGGGCTCAACACTCCTTATCATGTAACACCAGGGTATCTGGTCAACAAGGCAAGTAATAGCATGTATGCCAATGATATATGAGTGCTAAAAATCATGCCACGTAGTACAAACAGGAATGAATGCATGAATGCAATGCAATGCACATGACCGCTGCGGCGCGCAGCCCGATCCATTTGGGTACCCTGCGCTCTCTGGGGGTGTGTACAGAATCCGGAGGGGCTCCTACAGACCAAGCGCTATAATACTGCGGCGTGCAATCCGATCCACATAATATATCACTGCGGCGTGCAGTCCGATCCATATAATATACTACTGCAGTGTGTAGTCCGATCCATGTATGTATATGTATATACTATTGCGGCGTGCAGCCAGATCCATATCTCAGTCCAAAAATGCACACATAACACTGCTGCGATGCAAAGCCCGATCCATGCTCAGTCCAGCAATGCACATAAGCCTCTTGGGCAATAGTAAAATAGCAGTTCTCGGCTCAAAACGTCATAAAAATATCATTTAAGTTTTCAAATCTTAGAAAAAATGGTTGAGTTTGCAAAACAGTATTTAGAACCTTGGACTGAGATCAAATAATATGCAACATAATACAAAAAAAACAGTGATATCAATTCCTGAAGGATTCAAATAATCGGCACGAAGCCCAAAATATGGCAATCAGCCCAAATCATGATAGCATCAAGTAGTTTTCAGTCAATCACGTAGTAAAATCAATAACCGGGACGGACCAAGTCACAATCCCCAATGGTTCTCTATCCCACGCTCATACCTGGCGTGCAAGTCACCACAATACATCACTATAATGTGCAAATCCGGGGTTTCAAACCCTCAGGATATCATTCACAAGTATTACTCACCTCGAACCGGTGAAATTCCTCGCTCGCGACGCCTTTGCCCCTCAAATTGGCCTCCACGCACATCAGATCTAACAAAATCAGAGCGAATTCATTACAATATGCTAAGGGAACAATGCCTAATCAAAAACAATCAAAAAATATCAAAAATCTCGAAACTAGCAAAACCCGAGCCCCAGGCCCGCTTCTCGAAAAATTACAAAACTTACATTACCGGATTCCTCGTATCGCCACGAGTCTACCCATACCAAGAACTCCCCAATCCGAGCTCAAATGACCTATCAAATTCCAATTTGAAATTTGTCAAAAACTCAAGCCCTAGTTCATAACTTTAGGCGCAATTTCCATGAATTTCTAGACCAATTTCACAACATAACTATGTTTTAAGGCCAAGATTCTTACCTCACGTCGATTCCTCTTGAATCCCTCTGAAATTCCCATCCAAAAGCTCCCAAGGACGTTTAAATATGGAGGAAAATAGCTTAACTCGCGGAACAAAATGACACTTTAAAATCTTTCTGCCCAGGCCTATTTCCGCCTCTGCGATGCAAATGTCGCTTATGCGACTTCCACTTCTGCGGTATTCTTCCACTTCTGCGGTTTCCTTCATTTTTCCCAGGACCGCTTCTGCGGTCCATAACCGCTTCTGCTGTCCATAACCGCTTCTGCGGTTACCGCTCATGCGGTCTCTTTCTGCTTCTGCGGAAACTGCTGAACTCTCACCATTTCGCACCTGCGGAGCTTCTTCCGCTTTTGCGAAGCCGCATCTGCGGTCTCCCTTCCGCAGATGCGGAAATACCTGCTGCAACCAAAACCATCAAAACTTCCAACTTCAAATTCTCTCGTTCAACCACCCGAATTCACCCCGAGGCTAACCAAATCACCGAAATTCACATCCAAGCCCTCTAACTATACATTCAACTTCCGGTTGACTTTTCCAAAACAAGCTTCCTTCTAAGAGACTATGTGCCTCATTTCCAACCAAAACCAATTCAATTCTATCCGATCAACTCAAATACTGATATTGAAACATAGAACAGCATAATATAGGGGAAAAGGGGCGGTAACTCACGTGACAACAGGCCGGGTCATCACAGTTGACCATGTATGATTGTTACAGGAACAAACTCGACTTTGGACAACATTGTGACGGAATGATTTCCTTGGAGCTGTGATGCATATGAATGTTTTAAATTGTGGTTTACCTGTGTTTCTTCACTGTTTTGGATGGACTCTCCCACAGCTTGGAGCTGGGGAGAGACGACAACATCCATGGCTGCTCAAATCATCACAAAACTGACGCAAAGAACATCCAAAAGAGCCAAAATCTGGAAAATATTTCGCGATAATACAGTAATCGCGAAATGAAAATTAAGATCTGGAAAAATTAGCTTTGAATTTAAGGATGAAACCAATTGGGGATTATGCGCAAAGAGTAGATGTATCTTTTAAGACCAATTTTGTTATGTCACCTTACCGGATGCCGGAATTATGGCCGATGAATAGTGATGGAATCACTATTCATTGTTCTTCCTAGAGAGAAGGGAGAGGATTTTAGAGAGAAAAAGTTGAATAAGCTTTTAATGTCTACAACCACTAGTTTTTTGACTCCTTTAATAAACTTAAAACTTAATAAATTATAAATTTTTAATTTTCAAAATACTCCCAACAACTAACAGAAAATGAATCAAGTAGTTTTAAATAAGCAAAGATTTCATAAACGGGGTAAAAACCCAAAACACAAGTGCAAAAAATAGCTCCCAAATAAGGGTGTCACTGAGCCTGTGAGCATCTATACATCACTAGTCTAGAAATGAAACTTTTATAAATGTATGGATCTAAATACAACGAAAGAAAAAGATAAAGAAGGAGAAACAAGGACTGTGAACGCCAGACAGCTACCTCGAAACTTCCAACGGTCAGCTATGCAAAATATCAACACCCACCGCATCCAGAAACTCCTGGATCTGCGCACGAAGTGTAGGATGTAGTATAAGTACAACCAAATCAGTTAGTAATAATACTTAATAAAGATCTAAAAGATAGTGATGAGCTGCACAATTATAGTTCAATTTTAGTAGTCTCAACAAGGAAAGTAGACATGCATTCAAATCCGACAAATGAAGTCAAATCAGTTTGTACATGCCAAGTACAAGTAAAACCGAAAAAAATATCTTTCAGAAGTTATCAAAATAGTGATATACATCAACTGTGTGCAATAATAATAATATCATAATCAGCCTCTCAGAGCAATAGTCACTTAATCCTCCTAGTCACTCCAACCTCACAGTCATTCATTCCTCACGGTCGCTAAGCACTTGACACTCGACACTCGACACTCGGTACTCGAAACTCACACTCAGTAGATACCTGTACTCATTTGGGTGTGTATATACTTTGGAGGGGCTTCTTCAGCTCAAGCTCTATATCAAGCCAATCATGGCATAAATCAATGAAATATATTGCAGCGTGCATCCCGATCCCATAAATATCCTTATAATCAGGCCCTCGACCTCGCTCAGTCATTAATCTCTCGAGTCTCTCGAGCTCTCAGAAATCATAAAAATTAGCCCAACAACAATGATATGATGTATCTACAAGAATAATAGATACTATGATATGATATGCGGATAAAAACTAAGACTTATGATATGATATGCGGATAAAAACTAAGACTGAGTGCAAATAGCATTTAGCAGGTAATTTCAACATGTAACACGGCCTCTGTGGGTCCCAACTGTACCAACACATAGCCTAAATATGGCTTCTAACATGATTTATAGCCAAATTTCTATACCACATGGAGAGCATATAGCAAACAACAAGTTTATTCAACTTTACAATTTATAGAATGGACCAAGTCACAATTACCTACGGTGCACGCCTGCACGTCCGTCACCTAGCATGTGCATCACCTCCAAACCAATAACTCAATACAAAATTCACGATTTCATACCCTCACAACCAGATTTAGAACTGTTACTTACCTCAAGCCGAGCCAAAACTCTACTTCAATGCGCTCTTGCCTCGCAAATCGGCCTCCAAATATCCCCAATCTAGCCACAAGCAGTACAATAAAATTAATACGGGCTAAAGGAATCAATTCCACAAACAAAATACAAAATTACAAGCTAAAATCTGAAATTAGCCAAAACCCGGTCCCCGAGTCCACATCTCGAAATTCGACAAAAGCCACAAAACCCAAAAGACTCACGAGTCTAGTCATACCAATTTCATCAAAATTCGACACCAAATGGCCATTCAAATCCCCAAAATTAACTATCCAAATCCCTAGCCCCAGATCCCTAAATTTCACCTAAAAACACACCAACTAGATGAAAAATTAGTGGGAAAATATAATTTTTAAAGAAAAATGAATACAAGGAACATACCTCAATAATCCCCTTGAAAATCCTCTCAAAAACCTCCAAAATGCGAGCTCAAAATGCTAGAAATGGTGGAAATCTCGAAACCCTTGCTTATATAGTTTCTGTCTAGCCCTTCTGCACCTGACACAACTTAGCCGCTTGTGCAACCTTGCAGGTGTGCCTTAGAGCCTGCTTTTATGGCTAACTCCGCACTTGCATCCAAATTTCTGCTCCTGCGGAGACTAGCTACACGATAAAATCCGCTTTTGCGGTCCTTCTACCACATTTGCGATCACACATGTACGGGGAAAACCATTGCACCTGCGACCATTTTCTGACTCACTTTCTTGACCATTTCTTCGGCTTCCTTCCCCCTTCTGTAGGCTCAGACCTGCGGTTCTCACGGCGCATGTGCGATTACACTAGCAGTGGAAAATCTTCAGCAACTCATCAACTTTGAAACTTTATCCGTTAGGCATCCGAAATCAGCCCGAGGCCCTCGATACCTAAACCAAACATACCAATGGTGTTGTCCAAACTCACACCACAAATATAGGTTATAAGGCGGTCGAAGTAATAATAAAAACCCAATGCAAGTCGGGGTCGAATCTACTGGGAGTTAGATATGGGATTAGGTGTATGCCTAGACTAGGTGTATGATGTGTCCAGGATTGCACTTTCACATATTTGGTTGGTTCTCTCTATTTCTATTGATTATGCTAATGTTTGAAAATGAAAAGTTAAAAGATAATATTTTTGGTGTTGTTGTTTTTCAAATTGATAAATGGTCATAGGGCCGTGACTTCAACCTAGGTGGTTACCTAACAGGTTGTAAACTCTAAGGCAAGTTTGATTGGTCGGGGTTGTAATATAGAAATCACGCTCAGTTACTCACTCTATATCTCTCGGTAGTTTGAGGGATTTTGCCCAATTTATCTTTCTCAAGTCCAAATGGGTATTGCACAAAATAAGTGATAAATGCTCAAGTCAGGTCTTACTATCTCTAGATTCAACTCTTTAATTGGGGCTATCAATTTCTTAAGTTCATCCCAATTTCTTGTTACCCAAGTTTTCCTAGATTTAGTATCTCTTTCTCAAGTAGAGACTAAGTCAATTAGGTATGAATCATGAATTCAAGCAAGAACTACGCTAAATATCACTAACTCAATCATAAACAAGCTCTAAATTAAACACCCATTAAGTACCCACACTAGGGTTGGGTCACAACCCTAGCTAAAAATTTTGCTACTCATGGAAAATGTAGAAATTAAAGAAGAGATTAAGATAAAATCCATAATCGAAGATTAAGGGAAGAAAATTTAATGTTAAAATGCTAAACTAATACAATGTTACCCAATATAGTATAGAATAATGGCTCAGGTGCTCTCCCAAAACAAAACTTAACCTAAAAATGACAAAAAGTTCTATTTATACTAAGCTAAAAATATTTAACAAAATTGCCCCTGCGGAGGTTGTGCGGCCACACAATTATGTGTGTGGTCCGCACAATGAGACTTGGCTTGACAGGTTCTACTTCTGCAGCCGCACAATTCTGGATTGCGGCCGCACTCCTTCAACTTCTGCGGACTACATATTTATGAGTGTGCTCGCACTCTTGCTTCTGCGGCCATACAATTATAGTGCGGTCCGCACTCCTTGGTCTTGGGCTTTGACTGTGTGAGACTTCTGTGGACTGCATAAAAATAAGTGCAGCCGCGCTCTTGATTATGTAGTTGCAGAAGAGGATCGATTCCGTAAAAGATGAGATCAGTAAATGACAATTCGCTGAAATTGAAAAAAATAGTGTGGTCTGCATTTCTTCTTGAACTTAAAATCACATGTCTCTGATCTTTGTCTTCTGTGGCCGCACTAAAATTGTGTGGTCCGCACTTTGCATGTCATTTCTTGTCAGATGTCTTCTTTATGTTCTGCAGTCGCACTCAATATTATGCGGTCCGCACAGTGCCCTTCTAGCCTTATCTTTGTCCTTATCCATAATTACTCCTTCTTGAGTTGATCTTAGATATTTAGTTGATATTCCAACACTCCAGCAATCAAGCACATTTCATTAGTTTTCAGGAATACCTTTAAGTAATTTTTAGCTAAACGAAAGTAAAAGAGTGCAAATAAGTAGTCAAAATCCCTAATTATCAACCAACACGTCTTAAAACATCATACGAACTTAGTCGAATCCTCAAACCACCTCAAACAATATCAAAAACACAAATCTCACATGGATTCAAGCCTAATGAACTTTGAAATTTCCAAATTCTACACACGACGCCAAAACATATCATATCGCGCCCGATTGACCTTAAATTTTGCACACAAGTCACAAATGATACCACGAACCTACTCTAACTTCCGAAATTCCACCCTGAACTCGATATCAAAAAGTCCATTCCTGGTCAAACTTCCCAAAAACTCAACTTTTTGCTATCTCAAGACCAATTCCACCACGGACCTCCAGATTACAATCTGGATACGCTCATAAGTCCAAAATTACCCAACAGAGCTAACAGAACCATCCAAATTCAAATCCGAAGTCGTTTACACATAACCCAATATCCGATCAGCTTTGCCAACTTAAGCTTTCAATTATGAGACTAAATCTCTCAATTCACTTTAAAATCTCTCCGGACCTGAACCAACCAACTCGTTAAGTTATATAAAAACTATAGGGTACAAAACGAGCAAAAATGGGGGAATATGGCTACAACTCTCAGAATGATCGGCTGAGTCGTTACATCCCCCCCCCCCCCCC
>MU719570.1:29328-74861 GCA_026770625.1 Nicotiana glauca
TAGGTGTGAGAATCTGCTTTGCATCTCCCGCTCGGTCTCCCAAGTAGCCTCCTCAGCGGGCTAACCTCTCCGCAACACCTTCACTGAAGCTATATCATTTGACCTCAACTTTCGAACACGTCGATCTAAAATGGACACCAGCTCCACATCATAAGTCAAATAACTATCCAACTGGACAGTGTTGAAATCAAAAATATGAGACGGACCGCCGATATATTTTCGAAGCATAGAAACATAAAATACTGGATGCACACTTGAGAAACTAGGTGGCAAGGCAAGCTTGTAGGCCACCTCTCCAATACTCTGAAGTGCCTTAAATGGCCCAATAAATCAATGACTCAACTTGACCTTCTTTTCGAACCTCATAACATCCTTCATGTGGGAAACCTTCAGTAGAACCTTCTCCCTAACCATGTAAGACACATCACGAACATTCTTGTCGGCATAGCTCTTCTGCCTAGACTGCATCGTGCGAAGCCGCTCCTGAATCAATTTAACTTTTTTCAAACCATCCAGACCCAAGTCAGTACCCAATAGCCTAGCCTCACTTGGCTCAACCCAACCACCGGAGATACCGCCTCCAATACAAAGCCTCATACGGAGCTTTTTGAAAGCTCGACTGATAGTTGTTATTGTAAGCAAACTCCGTAAGCGGCAAAAACTGGCCCCATGAACGCCCAAAATCAATGACACATCTGCGTAGCATGTCTTCTAATACCTAAATAGTGCACTCAGACTGTCCATCCGATTGAGGGTGAAATGTTGTACTTAACTCAACCTAAGTACCCAACTTTCATTGCATGACTCTCTAAAACTGTGATATAAATTGCGTGTCTCTATCTGAAATGATGGAAACTGGCACACCATAAAGGCGCACAATCTCTCTGATGTAAATCTCAGCCAACCGCTCTGAAGAATAAGTAGTACTAACTGGTATGAAGTGCATGGACTTGGTCAGCTGATCCACAATCACCCAAATAGCATTGAACTTCCTCGATGGCCGGGGGAGCCCAACTACGAAATACATGGTGATCCGCTCTCACTTTCACTCTCAAATCTCTATCCTCTGAAGCAATCCACCTGGTCTCTGATGCTCATAATTCACCTGCTGACAGTTAAGACACCGAGCTATAAACCCAACTATCTCCTTCTTTATTCTCCTCCACCAATAGTAATGTCTCAAGTACTGGTACATATTCGCGGAAACCAGATGAATGAAATATCGCGAGTTGTGGGCCTCCTCAAGAATCAACACACGTAGCCCATCTACATTGGGCACACATTTTGACCATATATCCTCAACACCCCATCATCCCCAATAGTAACATCTCTGGCATCGCCATACTGAACCTTGTCCTTGAGAACAAGCAAATGTGGATCATCATACTAACACTCTCTGATGTGATCAAATAAGAAAGACCGAGAAATAACACAAGCTAGAACTCGATTGGGCTTCGATACATCTAATCTCATGAACTGGTTGGCCAGGACCTGAACATCAACTACAAGAGGTCTCTAACCAACATGAATGAATGCAAGGCTACCCATACTCACTGCCTTCCTACTCAAGGCATCAATCACCACATTGGCCTTCCCCGGATGATATAGAATAGTAATATCATAATTCTTTAGCAGCTCCAACCATCTTCGGTGCCTCAGATTTAGATCCTTATTTTCGAACAAGTGTTGGAGGCTCCGATGATCAGTAAATACCTCACAAGACACACCATAGAGATAGTGCTTCCAAATTTTCAATAAAAGTACAATGGCATCCAAATCCAAATCATGAACATGGTAGTTCTTCTCATGAGGCTTCAACTAGCGCGAAGCATAAACAATCACTCTACCCTCCTGCATGAAAACACACCCAATACTGATTTGAGAAGCACAACAATATACTGTATAAGAACTAGAAACTGAAGGTAAAACTAGAACTGGAGTTTTGGTCAAGGTAGTCTTGAGCTTCTGAAAGATCTCCTCACACTCATCCTACCACCTGAAAGGAGCACCCTTTTGGGTCAGTTTGGTCAAGGGCGATGCAATAGATGAGAAACCCTGCACGAAGCGACAGTAATACCCAGCCAAACCAAGAAAGCTCTGAATTTTCGTAGTTAAGGACGGTCTTGGCCAACTCTGAACCGCCTCTATCTTCTTCGGATCTACCTGAATACCCTCAATGTACACCACGTTCCCCACAAACACCACTTAACTGAGCCAAAACTCACACTTGAAGAAATTGGCATAAAGTTTCTCCTCCCTCAACTGTTGTAACACAATCCTTAAATGCTAGGCATGCTTCTCCTGGATATGAGAGTACACTAGGATATCATCAATGAATACAATGACAAACGAGTCGAGATAAGGCTGAAATACACTGTTCATCAAATGCACGAACGATGTTGGGGTGTTGGTCAACCAAAAATACATCATAAGTAACTCATACTGACCATAAAGAGTCCCGAATGTTGTCTCAAGAATATTCGACACCCGAATCTTCAGCTGGTGATACCTAGACCTCAAATCAATCTTAGAGAACACCCTCACTCCTTGAAGCTGGTTAAATATATCATTAATACGCATCAAATAATACATGTTCTTGATTGTGAATTCATTCAACTACCTATAATCAATGCATATTCTCATAGTACCATCCTTCTTCTTAACAAACAGAATAGGTGCACCCCAAGGTGACACACTAGGCCTAATAAACTCTTTATCAAGAAGTTTCTGAAGTTGCTCCTTCAACTCCTTCAACTTAGCTGGTGCCATACGGTACGAAGGAATAGAAATAGGCTGAGTGTCGAGCACCAAGTCAATACCAAAGTCAATATTCCTGTCGGACGGCATGCTCGACGAGTCTGCGGGAAACACATACGAAAAATATCATACCATCGGGACATAATTAATAGTAGGGGTATTAACACCAACATCCTTCACAAAGGCCAAATAAGATAAACAACCCTTCCTAACCATCCAATGGTCCTTCAAGTATGAAATCACTCTACTGGGAACATAGTCTAGAGAACCTCGCCACTTAATCTGTGGCAACGCTGGAATCGCCAATGTCACGGTCTTAGCGTGACAATCCAAAACATCATGACATGGAGACAACTAATCCATATCTGAGATCACATCGAAATCAACCATACTAAGCAACAAAAGATCAAATATAGTCTCCAATTCCCCATTAGTCACTACACATGACCGATATAGACGGTCCACAACAATAGTATCACCCACCAGCGTAGATACATGAACAAATGAAAGTAAAGACTCACGGGGCATATCCAGATAATGAGCAAAATACAATGATACATACGAATAAGTGGAACTAGGGTCAAATAATACAGAGGCATCTTTGTGGCAAACTCAGACAATACCTGTGATCACAACATATGGAGCAATGGCATTTGGGCAGGCGGGAAGATCATAGAATCAGGCATGACCACCACCTGATCGGCCTCCCCCTCTAGGGCGACCTCTATTTGACTGAGCCCCACCCTGAGCCGACTGAGAGGGTAATGTAGCAACTAGTGTAGAAGTCGCAGTCTAACTCATTTGTTACGATGGGCCTCTCTAACAATGAGGACACCGCCTCCACACATGACCAAACTCCCCGCACTCAAAGTAACTTCTTAGTGGTGGTGATGGGAACTGAAGGGAGCCTCGTGCACCGGGATAACTGGTAGAAGGACCTGACATAGATGAGCCCTAACCGATAGAGCACAGGACGAACTCTAATCTAGAAGGGCACTAAGAGATGAGTGACCATGCTTAGAACTATGTGAACCATGGACAGATGATGCACCACGGTGAACTAGATGAGCCGTTTGAGCATGCCTATAAGGACGACCCCTGTCATGGTAGAATTGGCCTCTATAAAGAACACCACTAAAACCACCTAATCCACGAGGCCTCTTGGCCTCCCTCTCATCCCATTCCTAGCTATGGACCATCTCTATTTGTCGAGCAATATCTACCTCCTCATCAAAAGTAGCACTGGACACCCACTCCCTACTCATAAGCAACCGCAACTGATATGTGGGGCCATTAATGAACCTCATGATCCTCTCCCTGTCAGTGGGAACCATTCAAGATGCATGATGGGCCAACTCAAAAAACCTCATCTCGAACTACGTCACATACATATCATCCTGACGAAGCTGCTTAAACCGCCTACGTATCTCCTCCCTGCATGACTGAGGCACGAACTTCTCCAAGAAGAGAATGGAGAACTCCTACCAAGTGATTGGTGCTGCACCGATGGCCTATGCCTATCATAAGCCTCCCACCAACTAAATGCAGCCCCAGAGAACTAAAAAGTAATGAACAAGACCCCACTGGCCCACTACTACAAAAAGGGCATTTGGCGGCAATAAGTTAACTGCCACTAATAGATTCTGTAAGGTGAAATATTAGCGGCAAATGACCATTAGCCAATAAAAAATATCTTTTTACCGATCATAAAAATAATTTTCCACTAAAAATTACTAATTGGCTTTTAGCGGAATAGATTTTTATTTTATTTTAACTTTCCCTCCCTGCCCAAAAATAAATCTTGCCCTCCAAATTTTTAGGACAAGAATGAACGATTCCCTCCAATAAGAAAAATAATAGGAAAACCTATTCCCTTCATCGAACGGGACACGGAAGAGATGAGCGATTAACAAAATCGAAAAGATAAGTCTCCGGCCAACTTTTTCTCTAAATAAATGCTCTTCTTCCCCACTTCTCTTTTCGTGTAGGTTTCAATATTGTTTCATAACTTTTTTTTCTCCTTGAATTTCTTTTCTTTATTGGCAAAACAATTTGCTTACCAGATATAAATTCGTGACTTCAGCTGTTGCGTTTTCATATTTGCGAAGGTATAGTTTTTCTGTGTATGCGAGTTGTTTGTTATATCTGGTTGTTATTAATTGACGTGCGATGATTGGATTTACTCCTCCTCTGTTTCGTACTGTTTTATGATTCTATTCCTCTGTTTTCTGTTATTCTTGTGATTATTCAAAAAATTGTGTATCTGGGAGGGGAAGAAAGTTATTGTGGCTGTGAAGAGGCAGGGGTAGTATTGAAGTTGTAATATACACCCTTTAACACATTCTAATAATGAGAATATTATAGTTGGAAGTATATATTTTAACTTATACGTTAAACTTGGATGTCCACAAGGTTGCTGTTTCAAAAGCAGATATCATCAAATATAGTCTATACCCTTTAACACATTTCAGTAATGAGAATATTGAAGTTGGAAATAATTATTTTAACTTATACTGTCAAACTTGGGTATCCACAAGGTTGTTGTTACAGTGAAAAGTATCAGAAGATGCAGTACCATAGGCTAAAGGCTCTTTAGAAAGTAGTACTAAAAATATTCATGGGCATCTCATAAATCTCAATGTGTTAAAACCTGCAATAGCCCTCATGTAATCATCAGTGGGTAGTTATTAAGCGAGACTATTACAAAATCTATTAAATCCTAATAGTCTAATAAGTCACTTATTTAATACAACTAAAGAATAATTTCGGGCACAAAGTACTGCTTAAATTAATGGAGCAGTACTTATCATTAATAATTTTAGAAAGTGGAAGCTTGCAGTGAACAATTTGTGTATGCTTCTGTACTTAGCAAGTAATCAGATGACTCATTTTCTATGTGGAAATGGTGTCTCTGATTCTGATATATTATCCATTATTCCTCCATATGAATTCCACATCATTATAAGTAAGTCTTTTTCTAATAGAGTTTTCCATAAACATTCAAGTCCAATTTCAGGAATTGGCTTTTTTTACAAAGTCTGATTTGGCTTTGAAGTAGTTTTTGAATGTTGGTTTCCCCTGGAGTAATATTTCTGGTGGCGTTTCTTTTGGGAAACCAGCAATGTACAAAATTAACTCAATCCAACTCATTTTTGTACAATCTTTTTGTGTCAATCCTAGTTCAGGAAAACTCTAATTCATTTTTGTAAAACCTTTTCAACAGTTCCAATGTTTTCGGGACAATGAAAACAATAACAACCGATGCAACAATAACTAATTTTAACTTCCAGGAAAGTATGATCCCGAAACTTGCTCCTCCACCATCTTGTGTCGCCCAAAATAAGTCTTCCCCCATCGATTGTCTATCGAGTATAGTACCATTGGCAATAACATTACGAGCATCGATTACATTGTCAGCTCCAAGCGCAAATTTTTTCATTGTAGAACCATAGGCTCTACCTGCTATGTGACCACCAATTCCTAAACTGGTACAAAGTCCAGCTGGAATTCCATGAATTTTGCTTTTCTCTAAAAGTCTATAATAGACTTTACCAACAGTAGCCCCAACTTGAGTCCAAGCTGAATTTTTCTCTATGTTCACATCGATCTCTCAAAGTTTGGAGAGATCGATGATGATAAAAGGAGAGTCCATTACTGAAATATACGAGAGGACTTCATAGTCATACAAGCATTCTGCCTAGCTAAAACTGCTAATTAGTATTGTCTCATTGAGGAAATTAAATCAGTTAAACTTAGATATCAAGTTAGTGTCCATATAGTATAAACATACATGCATTCTGCCTAGCTAAAGTATCTATCTAGCCTACTTCTTGTGTGAGTTTCATGGTTAACTAGTGCATGCATATATGCACGGAACCTCTTAAATCTTACTTGTTCTGAGTTAAGTCCATTGCTCCAGGTCTCAGTAAGCATATCTAATTAGATACTCTGTAGATATCAACCTTACAACAGTTCGAATAGAATCATAGAACTATCTCAAGCACTATATAGTATTAGTCTAGCACTATATACAATATATATGAGAAGTCGAGATCACAATGTAGTATTAGTTATTCCTCAGCTTTCCAGCATTTAATTCTCCTGAATACTTGTTCGAATATTCCTTGCTCATTCTGTGTATGATAGTATATATTAGCTAAGAGAAATCATATGAAAAGATATGATATCCTCCGAAGAGCAATACTTGATTTCTGTAAATCATTAACATTAAGTAGCTTTCTAATAGCTGCTTCGAGGCTTGGAATTTGAGAGCTAATCCAAATTAGAGTGGCTTTGAAGGCATATGTCCATTTAGTAATTAATTGAATATAAACACTTACGTGTTGGTATACGTTTAGTGCTGACCATATAAATTTTTGCCATTTGATGACCTTTAAATCTTCCATTCCAAGTAATTTAGAGCCAAGAAAGGTTTGTGGGACTACCACAAAAAAAAAATAAAGCCATCATTTAAAAGAAAATATCATGTATAAAAGATCGAACAACAACAATAACAACAACCTTCGGTTGCTGAAAATACTTCACTATCTCACGGTATTACTCATCTTTATCCTTCGGTACTACTATTTGAGTTTTCTATTGTTTGAATTTTCCTCCAATTTTTTTATCATTAGAATCTGATTTCATGTAAACTTGCAATAAATGGATACAAGATATTGTTTCGACTTACATGCTTCCATAATTCGATTATAACTTTACTAGTATTAGTACCACTTACATAAGAAATAAGCTCATTGGCGAGTATAATGCTACAATATATTATAATGCACTTATGACCTGCTTGGCCTAATGCAAAATGACAAAGGAAACAATCAAATAAGAGAGCAACAGATAATGAAATAGCATAGTTACATAGTTAGATAACTCATCTGCCACTTAACATGAAGCAAAGATTAGTATTAACCATTAATCAAAAGGAAAAAGCTTTGATGCATCAGTCAGTTGGAGACATGGAATCCCAAGAAAGATAGAAAATTACTCTTTGTGCTCTTTCCCTTCTTCATAGTGAGATAACTCATCTGATTCCTAGAAAATCCTAAGGTATGAATAATCTGTCTTTATTTTGAACCTATTAATGCTTGTTATTTTCCTCAGTTGAATCTTTAAGCTAGGTATATGCAAATTATTTTGTATATGCAAATGATTTTGACATGAAAATGTCTTTCGGTTAATGAACGTATTGTTTTCTGGAGGGGTTTACTCAGACCCTTTTAGAGTAGAGCATTAACTGAGATGCAAGTAAAGAGAACCTAATAGATGTTGGCTTGAAGAAGAAGACAATTTTCTTGTTTACGCATACATCTACAATACATCGCGAACTTTCTTAATTTTGTTTAACTAGAATTGTTTGCAGACATTCTCTCCTTTTTCCCTCTAGTTATTTTCAGAATATATTGTCACTCGATTTATATTTGGAGTGTGATGAGTCCATGATATATGAATTTAATATTTTTGCTCGATAAACATCCCAGTTGAAGACTATTGTATTTCATCCATTGACATAGTTATTTTGTAATTCCAGGTCATACAGTCTTATCATCGATAATTTAGCGGGTGAAAGATTTCCATATGATGAAGCATTGCAGAAAATTTTTGAAAACTGTTATTTGATAGGATCCGTTATATAATGACATTAGCTATTTGCTTCAAACAATATACAATTATTTTTTAAGTTACTATGATATTAATATTTTGGATTAGTATTTTCTTTTGTTTGTTAAGATTTAATGAGATAAATATATTTTTATGAATCAATATTATTATGTTTTATTATTTGGATAATTTTATGAACGAATGTAGTAGCTATTATTAATGGTGGCTAAACTATTATCGTTATAGCTTGTGACTTTTAGTGGCAATTTAACATGATATACTGGTTATAAAAGTAGACGATAAAAGGAAAAATTATGATATTTCCACAAGGGATATTGTAGCCATTATAATTATTGTTAAAGATAACTTTTAGCGGCAATTTAATTGAATTTATCAGCCATCTAAATGGATGCTAAAAGGGCATACTAATACATTTTTAGAAGGACTATCATAGCCCTTCTTATTGCCACAAAACAATTACCGTTAAAGGTATGGACCTTTAGCGATAATTATTTTATATTTTAGAAGCTACAAAAATGGACGTAAAAAGAGCATTAATAGCTATTTTGGATTGGATTTAATAGCCAAACAATTGCCATTAAAACAAATGATATATAGCGGCAATAAGTCAGAACTTTTGCCAGCTTTTATACAAAACGCCACTAAAGGCTTTGCTGACCCTGATTTCAGCGGCTAAACATCAATGACCGGTAATTGTATTGCCTCCAATGTCCTTTTTATTGTCGCTA
This sequence comes from Nicotiana glauca, assembly GCA_026770625.1. NCBI lineage: Eukaryota > Viridiplantae > Streptophyta > Magnoliopsida > Solanales > Solanaceae > Nicotiana > Nicotiana glauca. Next base: position 38,448 of record MU719570.1, read on the forward strand.
AAGCCCCTTTTGTTGTAGTGTGGTCTCCAGAATACCTACTGTATGGAGAATCCTCTGACACTTGTCCAAGAAGCCCTGGGCATCCTCTGTCTCTGTACCACTGAAAAATAGAGGCTGGAGTCTCACAAACCTCTCCAATCTCCGATGCTCATCATCCAATATAACAGGAACCAAATAGGCCTGAGCAGCTGCAACCGGCTGGGCTAGTTGTCACAGCCCAAAATCCACAAAGGGTCGTGGTGGACACTGCTGTCAGGCAAGCCAATCAAATTACTTGGTGAAGTTCTCATTTTAACAATCTTAAAAACTAAGATTATCCTTCAATTTTAAAAATAAAAATATTACCGCTTCAATCCAAACTAAATGATACGCAATCAATACAAAATGTTTCAAAACCATCCCAGAACCCGGTGTCACAAGTGCATTAGCAATTTCTAAGAAAAATCAAATAAAGTACAACAACTATCCGGAATACAATTGGACAGAAAATAAATAAAATCTTGAGAGAGACTATACTAGCTGCGGGTCGCCTCGAGAAGTGCAGCTCACCTAAGTCTCCATATCAACCATGCTGCTACGCCCAGTAGGCCACTTGAGTTACATATACCTGTGCAACAAAAATACATAGAAGTGTAGTATGAGTACGAAAAGCACACATACTCGACGAGTATCCCGTCTAATCTCGAAGAAGTAGAGATGAGAAGTCGACTCCGACACTTACTAACGGTCCAAATATGTAATGTCAATAATACATAAAATCGTGAACTTTTATAAACATAATTTTTAATCCAATAGAAGGAAACAAGTAAATAATTATTTCTTTTATAGAAAATTTCCAAAATTCTTTTTCATTATTTATCCAAATATTCTCAAGCCATGAAGAGGGAGTAACAACTTTAAAAAGTTCAAGGCAGCAATACAAGTGATATCAAATCATACCGAGTCGTACGGCCTGCTCCAATAGAAAATAAATTGTGCAATGCCGATGGTCAAACGACGTGAACCATAGATGCATCTATTACCCCACTCGCGAATTATACATGCGACGCAGTCAAATATAAATAAACACAACAATCAGTCAATCAAGAATTCATTAGGGAGCAATTATCCCAAGAAAATCCAATTCTCTTTTAAAAATTCAAGAAAATAAAGTTTAATCTTTTTAGAAATTCAATTAATAATTCGATGTGATTTAAGCAATTCAAACAATCAATTGGTTCACAAATAATTCTAAGTATAGCATGCTTTTGGGTCCTAACTACCCGGACAATAGCATAATAGTAGCCACACATGGACTCTCGTCACCCCATGCGTACGTAACCCCCACAAATTGAAGCACATAACTAATTAACTCACCTATGGGGACAATTCCCTCTTACAAGGTTAGAAAGGAGACACACCTCGCTCCGAAGATCCATAACCGGCATTTCACATTCTTCCGAAGACTAAAATTGATGCACAACGCTCCAACACTGGCCAATGATTATGCAAATCCATTAATATACAATAAACTTCTCATATTAATCCAATTTATAACAATTCCTAACCCCGATCGGAAAGTTGACGAAAATGCCTTCCGGCCCATGTGCCCGGATTTCCAAAATTTTTGAAGAATAAGTTTACCCATAGCCTCACGAACTAAAATATATAATTTTCTCTAAATTCCATACCCAAAATCGTGGTCCAATTCACAAAATATAAATTTCTAGGTCTTTCTACTAAAACCCCAAATTTTTATCCATTTACATACCAAAATCTATACATAATCGATGTATTTAACTCAAGATAGGTGGGGGAATAGCTTACCTTATCATTGATGATGAAAATATTCTCTTGAAACCCTCCAAGAATCGCCTAAGCTAAGAAAATATGAGAGAAAATGGCCAAAACCCGATTTTAAAACACCTCTCTGCCTCCAGCACTTTCTGCACCTGTGGTCCATTGACCGCTTCTGCGGTTCCGCAGGTGCGGTTCAAATACCGCTTCTATGGTTCCTTGCTAGGTTGACCTTTTCCGCTTCTACATCTTCTCCGCTGCAGGTGCGGTCCCGCATCTGCTGAATAATGACCGCATATGCGGTCCCTTCGCTTCCTGTCCAAAACTGCATCTGCGCCTCTTTTACCGCAGGCGCGGTCCCGCTTTTGCGGCTCCCTGACCGCATCAGCGGTCCCTTCACTCTTGACCTAAAACCGCATCCGCATTTGCGCCCTCCTAGCCGATTCTGCGGCTTCGCACCTGCGGCCAAACTTTCGCAGGTGCGGGTACACCAGATACCAGCAACTTCAACCTTTTCAAAAATTCCATTTTCGATCCGTTAACCAACCGGAATCCACCCGAGGTCACCGGGGCCCCAACCAGTCCCAAAACACATTACGGACTTGCCCGAGGCCTCAAATCATATCAAACAATGCTAAAACCACGAATCAACCTCCAATCCAAGCTTTATGAAATTTAGGATTTCAAACTTCTACTTTCGATGTTTAAACCTATCAAATAATGTCTCATTGACTTCAAATTTTGTACGTAAGTCATATTCGACATCACGGACCTACTCCAACTTCTGGAATTAGGTTACGACTCTGATATCAAAAAGTCCACTTCTGGTCAAACTTCTCAAAACCCTTCAAATTTTTATATTTAGCCAAATGACTCCAAAATGACCTACGAACCTCCGAATTCACTTCCGATCGGGCCCCCAACTCTAGACTGATCATACGAGCTATTCACATACTCGGAATCTCAAATGGACATCGCTATAACTGAAATGCACTTCAAGCCAAACTTATAAATTTCTTCCAAAATGTTAACTTCAATAATAGGCTCTAAAACGCTCCAGGGTTATCCAAAACCCGAACCGGGCATACGCCCAAGTCCGAAATCATCATATGAACATGTTGGAACCTTCAGATCCCAATTCCGAATTTGTTTACTCAAAAGTCCTGTCCTAGTTAATTATTTCATCTTTAAGCTTCCGAAATGAGAATTCTCTTCCCAAATCAACTCCGAGCTTCCCGAAATTTAATTCTGACCACTCTTACAAGTCATAACACCTGAAATGAAGCTTCTCATAGCCTCAGACTACTGAACGACACGGTAGGGCTCAAAACAAACGGTCGGGTCGTTATATTCTTTCCCACTTAAACATACGTTCATCCTCGAATGTGCTAAGAACTACAGTGAAGTAGTCTGAAATCACTGCTAAACACCTCATGCACCTTCCCGTGCAACCACAACTCCGTTGAGCACATTAGCTCGATCAATTCTGAAGATATTTCCTTTTATTCAAGCAAATAAGCCTTAGAGCCTAATTCCAACATCCGGAATTCTATGCCCAACCTATTGTCAACCTACGGTAATCATATAAATAACTACCCGCATCACCAAAACACGACTGCATACCTTAGATGAAATTATCCCACTACAAGAAAAAGCCTTATGTGCAACCAACATTTAGGGAGGAGTTAATAATGTCGTCCCTAAAAGTATATGTATTGGGACGAAATTATATTGTGGTCCTTAATGTTGTATTTTATTGGGAAGGTACTAAATCTGGTACCTAAAGAAATTAGTAACTGGTCCCAAATTATATTTAAGGGGTCATTCATTAGTAGGAGAGAATACCGCAAAAAATAATACTAAAATCTTAAAAATTATTCTTTTCAAAAGAATAGGCGCTAAAACTAATATACTAAAATTAAAAAAATTTATAATTAAAGAAACACTTTGTTTTCCCAGAACATATCTCCTCTGCCCTAGTCTCTAATCAACATAACGCAGGTGCTGCCTTCTTCTATCCATCTCTCAAAATTTGTGTTTTCTCAATGTGAAGGTTGCAAATTTGTTAGTTCGTGATCGTGAATCACAGGTCTACCCTAGGTTTCAACCTCGCTCATTTGCGAAACCCAGGTATGCCTCCTCTTCTGAGTTCCTCTTTTTCATCTCTAAGTTCTTCTTCTCCTTCTTCTCTAGCATTAGATTGGTAAAACGTTTCATAATTTCGTTTCTTTTTTGTATAATCAATAGAAAGATTATTGTGTTTGGGTTCTTAATTTGATAATTTGATTTCTCTGAAGTATACACATGTTTGTAGCATATTGTGTATCTGAAGAATTAATCTTCAAACAGAGAAAATGTATATTCATATTTGTTCATGTTTGTAGTTCGGGGGAAGGTATATGGCAAGGAGTTGCAAGAAAATGCAAAAAGCGATTAGCCTAATTTATTGAACAAAGGAAGATTAATGCTCGGTGGGTTAGGGGATGGTAGGGTCACACGGATAATATTGAGACAGCTATCTACAGCTCGAGCCCTTGGAAAAAGCTTCTTATATATTACACTTACTACTTTAATTTCTCTTGTTTTCTTTTGTTATGGTTATGGTTAGGAATTAAGAAGGAAATTTGACAGGAGTCAACCCAATTGGTTTATTTTTACGCTCAATCCATCATATGACCTTGCTATATTCACTCTAGAAATTGAGATAGAAATCCTTGCCTTCATGTCTAATGTAGTCAACCTCACCCTTGTTTTCAATTGGCGAGTCTTTGTCTTGTGACTTTTACTTCTTCTGGTTGCTCTTCAAGCATTCGAGCGCGGATCCAGGAGTTTAACATTATGGATTTTGGATGTTAAAACACGACTTCATGTGTTAGTGATTGGGTAGCAAATTTAATATTTCGAACTGTAACAGATCTTTCATATATGTACACATATTCACGATAAAATGTCTATAGATTAATATCTTGTGTCCAAAAGAAATGCTTGGTTTTTAATTATTTTTTACTTTTCGCCCTTGGCAGGTTCAATATGAAACCATTAAAGACTAAAAATGAGGTGGGATCATCTATGAAGACTGTCGCCAAATATGCATTCATCCTGCCAGGCGCTATACGAAAGGGACAAGGACGGGGAAGAGGACTTAGATCTTTGGTTGAGAAAGAGAATATGCCAACTAATCATTTATTTCCTCAATCTAGTGATCTAGTTAAGAAATATATCCAAACAATTGAATCAAGTGAGATTTTTTAAATGTAGTATTTTTAATTTGCATAACTGGATTTAAATTCCTAAGTGTTAGTAATCTGATTTCTTTTCGCCAGGTGCTATAGGGAAGGGACGAGGACAAGGGCTTAAAAATTCTACCATGTCTGTTGGTCAAGGAATGATATTAAGCAAGAAAAGTTTAATCACATGTGGGCAACTATTGAGGTAACAAATGTAGTTAAGAGTATGCATGTGTATTTTGAGTCGCACGTAAAATGGTATTATTTGCGATGTTGCGAGGAAAAACCATAGGTGTAGTTAGGTGTGGTTGCAAACTTTTTATTCATAGAGTGTACTTTTCTTATTAGATCCTGTTCGATATTTTGCTGGTGTATAGTGCATAATATAGCCTTAATTAATTAAGCTTCCCATATTCTTGCTGGCTGCAAAAAAAAACTTTACCTGAACTTGATCTCTGATTCACTTATTCACTTTTACTGTATCTTTCTGATACAGTTTCTTCTCTGATTTATGCTTTGTTTTGTGCTTGTGGCATACACACACAGAGTAATAAAAGTTTTATTGATTGCCAAATCAAGAACTAACACGGTGCTTGAAAGTACAATAGGATACTATCCGCAGTTAAAATAATTTGATCAATTTTGTATCAAACTAGTGAACTGTAACTTTGCGCCCTCCTCATATGTGTTATTTTTTTTTATTACAAAAGAACTTAAGAGACTAAGACATTCATGTTTCAAACTGCAAACATCTGCAGATTAGCTCTTGAAACATGGCTGGTTCCTTTCATTCCATACCACGTAACACAGCTAAATGGTTCTCCAAATCGTCCGTTGTTTGTTTCTCATTTTACATCCATTCTAGTAAAAAAATTCATAGAAGGTCTATGGCGTTACCCATTTCATCCAAAAGTTGTTTAAAAAGAGGTTCCTCAATTGAGTAGTTATCGGCAATAATCTGGTGTGGTACATTAACCATTTCATTCACCCAAATTACTTTTGAGATTGTGGTATATTTACTATGGTGTTCCCTTTTCCAGTTTTTTATTTTCTTGCCATGATAACTTTGTTTATTACTTCACATTGAGCCTTAGTCGAGAATAATGTAGTTACAAAGTACGCTGCCTGTGAAATTGCTGCTTAATCTTCTCCATTAGCTGAAATTGCAGAGAAAAATTAGTGCTGGAGGTATTTGGGTTTTCTTTCTTCAACATCATTGGATGCCCCAGAGTTGCAATAACATAGGACTTTTTATAATTGTTTATGTTCTAATTGATTTTATAGAATTGATTCTATTATGCCAATCCTTTTTCTCTTCTTTTCCCCCTTGATTGAAATGTAAAATGTGGCAGGTATCCTTGATAGAGGTATTCAAATTGATGGGCTTGGTATGAAGAGCTTTATGACCTATGAAAGTAATGCTCTTTTTGCTCTTCGCTTCATGATTGACTGCAAAATCGTTGGTGGAAACTGGATTGAAGTTCCAGTTGGAAAACATAAGAAAGCTGCAAGGAATCTCTCCTATAGTCAATTAGAGTTTGATTGAATGTATCCTAAGGCATGGCAGAATATACGATCTAAAGGGTGTATTCTATTCTATTAATAAGAATCATCACCTTGAACTTCCTTATCATTTACTTTTAGCTATTCTGACTTGATCAGCCATCCTCCTGAAGGAGAATTTTCAAAGATGGCTCCTTTTCGCATATTGAGTTTTGATATTCAATGTGCTGGCCGTAAGGGCCACTTTCCTGAGCCTACACAAGATCCTGTTATTCAGGTGGAGTCCCCATCTATTCTATATATCCGAAAAATATATCCATACTGTATACTTTCCTGTTGCTGACAAGATTTTAACTTCGTTCTAGGTGGCCAATCTAGTTACCTTGCAGGGACAGGATCAACCGTTAATTCGTAATGTGATGACCCTTAAGTCATGCTCACCTATAGTTGGGGTGAATGTTATTTTAACATTCCCTTTATTTGCAGGATTTTATACGAGAAGTTGACCCTGATATCATAATTAGATATAACATCTGCAACTTTGATTTGCCATATCTCATCCGGGTAATGAGCTTCTTATGTTTTTCCATATATGGCTCCAAAATAATGATATAAGAGCTAAAGTAAATTTAGATGTGTTGAGCAAGTTTAACAGTTGCCTACTTAATGTAGTTGTAAAAAGGACGGATTTCTTACTTATTGATTGGAGTAAGCAATGAGGAGTAAAAAAGTCCATAGGCAGAAGTAATGGAACCCTTACATGATAACTTGTGGTTACTGAGAAGCTGATGGTAGAACTGAAGTGGAAAAACTTGTTTCTTTTATCTTCATTTCAGAGAGCTGAAGTCTTAGGGATGGCAGAATTTCCTGTGCTAGGACGCATCAGAAACAGCAGGGTTCGTGTAAAAGATTCAACCTTTTCTTCAACTGAATGACTAGTATTTTTGTATGCTGACCAAGTTAGTAACAATATACCCTACTTTTTAAATTTTTTTAGTTGATTTTTATATAGTCATTTCTATCTTATTGCTATCTCTGTTGTATTCACGCATTTATATTCCTTCAAATTAAACACTTTGGCAGACAAGGCCCTGTCAGCTTATGTATTTATATTCAAGTTATAATTCAAGTGTTTGACGTTTCATCTTCATTCATCTTAGCTATAAGATTGCTATAATTTGCTCTTACTTAATCATACACTGATAACCTGGTGTTGCAGGTGGTAAAAAATGCATTACAATATTTGTGTTTAATCTAATAAACCTTTCTGCTACTTTGATGTTGTTCAGATTTGTTTTCAGTTAGACCACCTGTACTTTGACATCAGTTACTTTTCTTTGGGAAGTTCAGCAATCTGAAAAATAAACTTGCATTTCCATATTTTAATTTTGAAGAATTATCTCTTCTTTATATTATTCTGTTCCTTTATGGCTATGTATTGTAAGAAATATAATAAATACATTCTTTCCTATGTTATAGAGGACAAAAAAGAAGATATCCTTAATTTTCCATCACTCTAAAAATGATGTATACTTATTTGATCAACCAATTGGAACTGCAAATGGTGATAATAATTCATCACCTTTTCCTTATAAATTAGAATATCCTCTGTAAACTTGAATGAAGGAAATCTAACAACTCTTTTCTTATGGGTGGTATTTCATATTTGCCTTCTATCTTCATAAGTCTACATCCTTTTCCCTTTAAGCAATTATAGGGTTACTTGGATGTTATTTTGCTTTATAGTGAATTATTCGTCTTATCTGATTTCCCAGCTACCTTGTTGCTGATACTAGCTTGCATAGCTTATGGAGTTAAAATATGTCCCATGGGCTAATCCAAAGTTACTTCATTTGTTTCTTAGGATAACCATAATTTTGAAGGGAGCTTGGCTTACTCTCTTGAATGGTAAATTCCCAGTTATCTTAGCGGGATTTATCGAACCGAAGTACGATTATATAAATTATATTGTATCATTGTTGTTGACAAGTTTGAGGTGTTGAATTGAGAATATGAGTTATCAGCAAAAACTCATTCGAAGGAAGATTGAGGTTTGATTTTTGCATTTAGATAACATGAATGTTTCTTTTGTCGCTTTTTCCTGCTCTGTTTTCTAACTTTATGGAAACTCTTTGCTATGACTATGAAAATGTCTACTGTGAGGCAAGTTGTTATAGTGATCTTAACTGCAAGCTTCAAACTTTCCTTGTTCTCCATTTAAAGATTCACTTTGATTCTCTGATTCTTCTTTCCCTTTTGCACATTACTTTTTACTATGCAATTTTAAATCCAAGTCTCTAGAACTTTTCTAATTAATTTTCTTATATTCCTGTAGCCTTGTTGATATTACTGGATAATACCTGATGAATTTAGACTGCTTTTGGGGTAAGCGGTTTAACCATTGCTAGTGTAAATTTACGTATATTGTTTTACCAATTGTTATTCATCGTCTTTTCAAAATTTTATGCTTACAGGTTTTGAAGATTGAAGCTACAAGTCAAGATTCATTTTTGGAAGATACACAAGCTCATTATTATTTTGTTAGGATGGTTATGTAAAACTTGACATCATAGTCAAGCTTAGGATGTTAGTAAGTTTTTTTGTTAAGGTGTTGAGCAAATATTGAAACTAACTTCATGGGATGTTAACATTGTAATTAATAACTTTATTTATATATTATATATATTTACCTTTTTAAATTTAGCTTTTTCAATAGCAATTTGATATTTATTTATAAAATAACACATACTACTTCTGGTTAATAAAAGATAAGAAATACGATCGTTAAAATTACTATAATTATTTTAAATAGGGATCACTGTTACTTGTCTCAAAAGGATAAGTTATGACCAGTTAAATGATGGTCGCTAAAATTGTTTAGCGACGGGAAATATATATTTTTCATAATATATTTATCGATTATTAGGGAGGAGAAGAGTGGTCGCTAAAACCTTTTAACGACGGAAAAATATATATTTTTTATAATATTTTAAGTTTCTACTGGGACGATATATGTAGTCTCTAAAAGTATTTAACGACTAGTTTTTTGTCCGTCTCTAAAAACATTTAGCGACCAGATTTCTGAACCCGTCGTTGTTGACCTTTAGTGGCGGAAGCTATTACGACGGGGTGCGACCAGCTTTTTCCCATCGCAGTTGGTGTATTAGGACCAGATTTAGATCTTTAGGGACCATATTTCCCTTCCTTAAAGTCGTTTTTCTTGTAGTGCCCCTTGCACCATTTTACTCACAGGACTATAATAACATTCTCCGACTAATCCAGTCAAAATTCCACGAATCGGATGCTCCTATTGAACCTCATGACCTACATAGGTCTTGCTCTAATTCTTACAATACAGCCATGATAGAAGAGATGTGTAGAAATTCATAACCAACTGTCGAATCAACAATTTATTGGGTCTATACTCCTGACAAGAACTATCACCTCATTCTGAACCAAATAATGGTCTTAGCTCATTAATATACTTCATATAGTCATATTGCACTGATCCTAAATCCAATGATCTCGTCTCACCCAGTACGAACTGCTCAGGCAATAAGCCACCTGGACATAATCAAAAGTCTCATATGATGCCACAATGTGCCAATAGGCTACCAATTCGAATGCGATACAAAAGGAAAGCGAACTCTTAAAGGAACTACCTAACTCACGCACTAATACAGACTTTCCTTAAAAAAATAGGAAGCAAGGCATACAAAATTAGCATATAGAAAACTATACTCAACATCACACTGTTGCGGCGCGCAACCCCATCCAAATAACATACCCATGGCAGCGTGCCACCCATCTACACATAACACTCACCTAAGGAGGTGCACATCGAGCTAAATTGCTCATTACAATAAAATACCGAATTTAGATCACAAGCATGCTAAGTGAATAATACCATCCCCGAGGGGACATATAGCCCTATAAGCTAAAAACTCAAGCACAACTGAGGTACGATATACAATCTGAATCTCAAGAACCATTTTGCTCATATAACATCATTTCTACTCGAATCCTCAACACATAAGCAATTTTTCAAGCCATCTCACAACTGACTCGGTGCAATGTATCACTACATGAAATATCTGACAACGAAATAACACCCTGAATACTCCTCCATAAGGAGCGCATTACTGAAATGAACACGTTTGGCCTGATGTAGAGCCTATATTTACATTTAAATCCATCCACCGACCTCAAGCCGATTCTGATCGCATTGAACTAGGCTAATTACCTCTCAAGGCCCATACTAACTCATCTTCCGCTCATAACACATAAGAACATCCATCATAGTCGGAGAAATCATCAGCAGTCCACAACTCAATAGACTGAGTGCCCTCCAGGCATATATTATCAAATCAACGATATTATCACAACCTTCATACTTGGTTTACATCTTTAATCATTCAAGTGACTACATGCCACACTTATATAATCTTTCCGTGGGACACACTCCCACGACCTACCATAATATTAACTGGGTCGTACCTCCAAACCACCTGCCGTAGTAACGCTGAAAAGCGATCAAGACTCATTAATCAGGATGCAAAGCCCTTTTTACAAAACGCTGATCTCAGGTGACGCTGAAGACAATACCAACTTACCTTAAATGTCGAAACTCCTTCCCTGCTCATCCGAGCTTGTGACATCCTTGTCAACACCGAACTGTTACCTTGATCTTCACTTCAAATTCCATACCACTCACCGCACCCAACATGACAACATACGATAGAATATGATCTTCATCATAACTCCGTAACCACTAATGGACTAACACTTCATCATATAAAAGATTTTCGCTTAACTCACTTCAGGCGAACCATAGCAACACACAGGTGAATTCTAATAACCGTAGAATATGCAAATCTCTAAGTAGTGGTCTAAGCCACCATAGCCCTTCCGGGATCCTCCTACATATAATAGGCCATATCATTTAACTTACTCCATCCGCACTCATCCCGAATGACCCTGAATCACGAGACCATGTTGTCTCAAATCCCACGAACCATTTCGTACCTCCCAATTGCTACATCGCAAGTTAAAACATCTTAGAACATTCCGTGCCTCTTCTCATAAGCTGATACCAAGCTGGATTCTTAATCGTACCTATATGCTCGAAATTGTTAGGCATCACACTTTTAACTTTTGAATTCACTAGGACCATTGTTGAGAGCCACCCTCTCTGACTTGGCTCCGAATATAATCAACTCCATGAGTCTTCTATCACATGAATACCCTCTGGGTGAAGCACCTGGCAGAATCAGTTCCCTTGGACCCTGCATCTATACGAAGCACAAATCCTGAATCCTTCCCCAAGTCTGAACATAGGCCAATAAGGCTAACGATAAACATGCTAATAACCAGAAACATCGCAAGTAGTTAACCATGCAACCCAATCATAGGCGGTGGGACTCTCCCACTTAGCTCGAAGCCACTATTACACAACTCTGAAATTTACCAGGATTCTTAATCTCTTATTGACATAATCTTGTGCAATCAACCGCCAAAATTCTTGATATCTTACTGTAGAAACCCCCTTTTTATACTCTGAATCATCAACAACATTCGCATGACCGGTATAACTAATAGAATTCTTCACAGAAGCCTTGCCAACCACGCGACCGCTAACCTGCTCACAGGAATAACCCACCTGTAGAAATCACTCTCCGATATCTCCCAATGCTGTTGCATGGGGTACAATCACTACGACATCAATAACTCATCCTGAGTCTGAGCTCACTCTCCAGCTGCACAAGTTCATTCACCCCTCGTGGACACCAATTAAATGTGTGGCAACATTTTTCCAATTCAAAGTTATATTGTATCCTTCTTCATTCAAGTAGCTCCTTCCCGTTATATAAAATCTCATGCCGCATAATAGCCCATACTTCAAATTAAATCCGTAGACCTCAATCACCAAATCACTAAAATTCGCAAGTCATCCCAGACTCTCCTTAAGGTTCATAGTCATCCTACCACAATGCCCATATGCAACCCCGCCACTCTCCCACTTTGGCGGAACTCATCCCTTTAATCGACTACTCGACCTCTACTTCTTACACTTGGACTTCTAGAAATTTTAGCCACCACTGACACTTCCCACATGTCTATCCTCATCCTTTGTTGCTCAGTTGTTGCCTTAAATAAAATCTATCTTTGTGGCACTTGAACCCACAACTGTTGCTAACTTTATGCCTTTAGGAATATCATCTTTCCCATACCGTCGACATTAGAAACACTGATTCAATCCTGAACTACCGCACCCTGCGATATCTGACAGCTACATTTTCGATACTATTTCACAATAGCTTGCCCCAAAGGCGAATTGTAGAAGATTGCAAAACCGGCGAACTTAGTACGTTCAATTAGGATAACGACACCCCCATCATAGTGGAAAGCTCCACCACGCTTGCAATCACCAAGTCTCATTACTCCACCAGCCCACATCTGATCACTCTTAGTCCGATTGTCTTTCCCCTGTTGGGAATAAAATACTGAATCTCTAGATTATGCACTGAGTAAACCTCCCTTCAAGTCATTCATTGCCCCGACACGTAGGCAAACATCCTACCATCATATCGCTACTGCAGAACAATCGTTCATAAGCATCATGGCAATTGTGACTAGCCTCAGAGCCCTTAGAAGTACTGCTACTGCACTAAAACAATAAAATATCCTTCTACAAGCGCCGATAATAATCCGATTGGCTATACCGGGAGAAACATCCCGTATCACATCTGTAGTACTATTATGGTTTTTCAGTTCTCGATTTATAATAAGCGGTTCGCGTCGTGTAAGATTAAGTAGAAAGGAAATAAGGGCATAAGCCTCGAGGAATCAAATCGCACGATAAGGAATCAAGAAGGGAAGTACTTCTAATAGTCATGCAGCCTCCCGAGGATAAGTACATATGTCTTCGTACCGATCCGCAAGACTCTACTAGACTTCCTCATGAATCATGAGACCCTAGGAACCTAGTGCTCAAATACTATGTTGTCACGACCCAAAAATCCACAAAGGGTCGTGGTGGTACCGGACACTGCTGTCAGGCAAGCCAACCAAATTACTTGGTGAAGTTCTCATTTTAACAATCTTGATAACTAAGATTTTTCTTCAATTTTATAAATAAAAAGATAACCGCTTCAATCCAAACTAAATGATACGCAATCAATACAAAATGTTTCAAAACTATTCTAGAACTCGGTGTCACAAGTGCATGAGCAATTTCTAAGAAAAAATAAATAAAGTACAACAGCTGTCCGGAATACAATTGGACAGAAAATAAATAAAATCCTGAGAGAGACTATACTAGTTGCGGGTCACCTCGAGAATTACAGCTCACCTAAGTGTCTGTATCAACCATGCTACTACGCCTAGTAGGCCACTAATGTTACATATACATGTGCAACAAAAATGCACAGAAGTGTTGTATGAGTACGAAAATAACGTGTACTCAATGAGTATCCCTTCTAATCTCAATGAAGTAGAGACGAGAGGTCGACTTCGACACTTACTAAGGGTCCAAAGATGTGATGTCAATAATACATGAAATCATGGATTTTTATAAACATAATTTTTAATCCAATAGAAGGAAACAAGTAAATAATTATTTCTTTTATAGGAAAATTCCAAAATTACTTTTCATTATTTATCCAAATATTCTCAAGCCATGAAGAGGCAGTAACAACTTTAATACGGTCAAGGAAGCAATACAAGCATGCGTAAATCATGTCGAGGCGTACGACCCACACTAACAGAAAATAAATTGTGCACTGCCGAGGGTCGAATGACGCGAACCATAGATGTATCTATTACCCCGCTCGTGAATCGTACATGTGACACGGTCAAATATAAATAAACACAACAATCAGCCAATCAAGAAATCATTAGGGAGCAATTATCCCAAGAAAATCCAATTGTCTTTTAAAAATTCAAGAAAATGAAGTTTAATATTTTTAGAAATTCATTTACTAATTCGATGTGATTTAAGCAATTCAAGCTATCAATAGGTTCACAAATAATTCCAAGTATAGCATGCTTTTGGGTCCTAACTACCTGGGCAATAGCATATGAGCAGCCACGCACGGACTCTCGTCACCTCATGCATACGTAGCCCCCAAAAATAGGAGCACATAACCAATTAATTGAGCTATGGGGACAATTCCCCCTTACAAGGTTAGAAAGGAGACTTACCTCGCTCCGAAGATCCATAACCAGCATTCCACGTTCTTCCAAAGACTAAAATTGATGCACAACGCTCCAACACTAGCCAATGATTATGCAAATCCATTAATATACGATAAACTTCTCTTATCAATCCAATTTATAACAATTCCTAACTCCGATCGAAAAGTTGACGAAAACGCTATCGGGCCCACATGCCCGGATTTCAAAAAATTTCGAAGAATAAGTTCACCCATAGCCTCACGAACTCAAATATATAATTTTCTCTAAATTCCATACCCAAAATCGTGGTCCAATTCCAAGAATATAAATTTCTAGGTCTTTCTATCAATACCCCAAATTTTTATCCATTTACATACCAAATTCTATACATAATCGATGTATTTAACTCAAGGTAGGTGGGGGAATAGCTTACCTTATTATTGATGATGAAAATCCTCTCTTGAAACCCTCCAAGAATCGCCGCCAAGAAAATATGAGAGGATATGGCCAAAACCCGATTTTAAAACACCTCTCTGCCTCCAGCACTTTCCTTACCTACGGTCCATTGACCATTTCTGTGATTCCGCAGGTGCGGTTCCTCACTAGGTTGCCCTTTTCTGCTTCTGCATCTTCTCCGTCGCAGGTGCGGTCCCTTCACTTCCTGTCCAAAACCGCGTCTGTGCTTCTTTTACTGCAGGTGCAGTCCCGCTTCTGCGATCCCTTCGCTCCTAACCCAAAATCGCATTTGCGCCCTCCTAGCCGCTTCTGCATCTCCGCAGGTGCGGTTTCACCAGATACCAGCAACTTCAGCCTTTCCAAAAATTTCATTTTCGATTCGTTAACCACCCGGAATCCACCCAAGGCCCCCGGGACCCCTAACCAATCATACCAACCAGTCCCAAAATACATTACGAACTTGCTAGAGGCCTCAAATCATATCAAAGAATGCTAAAACCATGAATCGACCTCCAATCCAAGCTTTATGAACTTTAGGATTTAAACTTCTACTTTCGATGTTTAAACCTATCAAATCACGTCCAATTGACTTCAGATTTCGTACGCAAGTCATATTTTACATCGCGAACCTACTCCAACTTCCGGAATCGGGTTCCGACCTCGATATCAAAAAGTCCACTTTTGGTCTAACTTCTCAAAAACCTTCAAATTTTTATCTTTAGCCAAATGACTCCAAAATGACATACGGACCTCCGAATTCACTTCCGCGCTCCCAACTCCAGAATCACCATACGGAGCTTTCACATACTCGGAATCCCAAACGGACATCGCTAACACTGAAACGCACTTCAAGCCAAACTTATGAAATTTCTACCAAAATGTTAACTTTCACAATAGGCGCCAAAACGCTCCCAAGTTATCCAAAACACGAACCGGGCATACGAACATGTCCGAAATCATCATATGAACCTGCTGGAACCTTCTGATCCCGATTCTGAGGTCGATTACTCAAAAATCCCATCCTAGTTAATTCTTTCACCTTTAAGCTTCCGAAATGAGAATTCTCTTCCCAAAATTCAATTCTGACCACGTTTACAAGTCATAACACTTGAAATGAAGCTACTCATGGCCTTAGATTGCTAAACGATGCCCTAGGGCTCAAAATGACCGGTCGGGTTGTTACACTGGTAGTGCCCCTAGTGTCTAGAGTCTCTACATCACTTGATCTGGTGTGCAGGTAGTGGGAGTCTGAGTAACTCCCCCTGCCTGAGAAGTGGCTACTGCGGCCAGAAGAGAGACCGTTTGAGCAAGACTGGTGCACACAATCAGAATATGAGCTATGGCCTCCTGAAGGCCTGGGATCACAATGGGCACAGCTGGTGCCTGAGCTGGCCCCACTGGCTCATCCATAGCTGGAACCTGCTCCTAAACTAGGGCAACTGGTGGATCTGCAAG
This sequence comes from Nicotiana glauca, assembly GCA_026770625.1. Classification (NCBI taxonomy): domain Eukaryota; kingdom Viridiplantae; phylum Streptophyta; class Magnoliopsida; order Solanales; family Solanaceae; genus Nicotiana; species Nicotiana glauca. The sequence goes on from MU719570.1 coordinate 55,040, forward strand.
TGCTGCCCTAGCTGCTGTACAAGCTGCACCTTTGCCCCTACCGCGGCTTCTACCGCGACATCGGCCTCTCGCGGCCCTGACTGGTGGTACTGGTGGCTATCCATCATGTCCAGTAGTACTTGTCCTCATCATCTGTGAGAGAATAGATAACAGAAGTTTAGTTACCAAAATCATCAGATTCGCACAACAAGAATTCAATAATTTCAAGTTTCCTAAGAGTTTGGCACCCTCTCGAAGATAAGTATAGATGTCTTCGTACCGATCCACAAGACTCTACTAAACATGTTCATGACTCGTGAGACCTATGTAACCTAGGCTCGAATACCAACTTGTCACGACCCAAATCCTAACCTATGGTGATGGCGTCTATCGTGGTACTAGGCAAGCCGACATTTCAAAAATATTCCCAACAACTAATAGAAAATAAATCAAGTAGTTTTAAATAAGCATAGTTTTCACAAACAAGTTAAAACCCAAAACATAAGTGAGGAAAATCGCTCCCAAATTATGGTGTCACTGAGCCCATGAGCATCTATACATCACCAGTCTATAAATGAAACGTCTATAAAAGTTTGGATCTAAATACAACGAAAGAAAAAGATAAGGAAGGAGAGACAATGACTTTAATCGCCAGGCAGCTACCTCGAAACCTCCAATGGTCAGCTATGCAAAATATCAATACCCTCCGCGTCTAGAAACTCCTAGATCTTCACACGAAGTGCAGGGTGTAGCGTGAGTACATCTAACTCAGTAAATAACAATACTAAATAAAGATCTGAAAGATAGTGACGAGCTACACAGTTATAGTTCATTTTTATTAGTGTTGACAAGGAAAGTAGACACGTTTTCAAATCCGGCAAATTAAGTAAAATTAGTTTGTACATGCCAAGTACAAGTAAAACCATATAAAATATCTTTCAGAAGTTTTCAAAATAGTAGTATACAAAAACTATGTGCAACAACAATGAAATCATAATCAGCCTCTCAGAGCAACAGTCACTTAGTCCTCCGGTCACTCTAACCTCACAGTCACACATTCCTCACAGTCGCTCAGTACTTGGCACTCGGCAGTCGCACTCACTAGGTACCTGCGCTCACTGGGGGTACGTACAAACTCTAGATGGGCTCCTTCAGCCCTAACGCTATATCAAGCCAATTATGACATAAATTAATGAAACATTTTGCGACGTGCAGCCCGATCTCATAAATATCTTGATAATCAAGGACCTCGATCTCATTCAATCATCAATTTCTCCAGTCTCTCAGCTCTCAAAAATCATAAAATCAGCCCAACAACAATGATATGATGTATCAACAAAAATAATAGAGACTGAGATATGATATGCGAGTAAAATTTGATATTGAGTACAAATAACACGGCCTATGTGGGTCCCAATAGTACTAACACATAGTCTAAATATGGTTTTTAACATGATTTAATGTCAAATATTTATAACACATGGAGAGAATATAGGTAACAACAAGTTTATTCAATTTCACAATTTCACGGAATGGATGAATTCACAATTTCTACGGTGCACTCCCACACGCCCGTCACCTAGCATGTGTGTCACCTCCAAACCGATCACTTAACATAAAATCTGGGGTTTTCATACCCTCAGAATTAGATTTAGAATAGTTACCTGCCTCAAGCCGAGCCAAAAATCTACTTCAATACGCCCTTGCCTAATCGACCTCCAAATGTCCTGAATATAGCTAGAAGAAATACAATAAAATCAATACGGGCTAAAGGAATCAATTCCACAAGAAAAATATGAAATTACAAGCCAACATCCAAAATTAGCCAAAAGTCGGGCCCCGGGCCCATGTCTCGAAATCCGACAAAAGTCAAAAAACCCAAAAGCCCAATCACTCATGAGTCTAGTCATACCAATTTCATCAAAATCTAACACTAAATGGCCATTCAAATCCCCAAAATTAACTTTCCAAATCGTAGCCTCATACCCCCAAATTTCACCTAAAAAACACACCAACTAGGTGGAAAACCAGTGGAAAAACATAATTATTGAAGAAAAATGAACACAAGGAACTTACCTCAACTATCCCCTTGAAAATCCTCTCGAAAAACCTCCAAAATCCGAGCTCAAAATGTTAGAAATAGTGGAAACCTCGGAACCCTCTCTTATATAGTTTTTGCCTAGGTCTTCCGCACATGCGGCAACTTAGCAACTTCTGTGGCCTCGTAGATACGCCTCAGAGCCCGCTTCTACGGCTAACTCTGCACCTGAATCCAAATTTCCGCTCCTGTGGACTCGCTTATGCGAGACAAATCTCTGCTTCTACGAAGACCAGCTACACGACCAAATCCTCTTCTGCAATCCTTCTTGTGCATCTGCGATCACGCGGGTGCGGGAAAACTATTGCACCTTGGACCATCTTCTTACTCACTGTCGATGCCCCTTTTTTCCTCGTAGAATCGGGTTCACGACATTCGGGAAGACAACTCTTTTCCAACTTTGGGAATTGGGTTTTTTTGAGAGTTTGGAGAGTCGCCACCTAATAATTATAGTGCATTAGGACACTTTTAGAATAATTAAAGATGCAGACCAGAGTTTTGGGTAAGGGCTTGAAATTATCTCGAGAGGAAGGTGTTAGGAACCTCTCAAGATCCACTAGTGTGGTTCCCGGCCATGCTACAATTGTGACTTTAGATGTAAATGTAAATAAACAAGTACAAGAAGCACAAAATGTTAAAAGAAGTGCTGAATTTTAAAGTAGCAATTTTTGTAAAAAACGTGCAAGTAGAGGAAAAGGTCAAGTACTTAGTGCAAATAATCCGAAAGATCATACGAGAAGCGGAAATTGAAAATGCAATAGCTTTAAAGATTCAGAAAATTTTGTTGAACTAATAAAGAAGGAGAAAGGGGTCCTAGGTTTATACATTACATGGATCATTCGCACAACACTGGTACTCAATTGTACGAGGAGTGTTATCGTGGAATCATCATCTCCATGTCTACCCTTCCCACCCCGTTAAGGTATTAAAGCGCAGAACGACATCGTTAACTTATCGCATGCTACTACCCGTCCCAATCCTATTAGTCCCGGGGTATTAGGACTTCTAATCCTAAAGGGGAAGAAAGGGATGGGGGCCTTTGTGGAGTTTAAAGGATAAAATTCTAGCTCGACATTCAAAACAAGTATCAAGTAAAAGGGGAGAACAAACAAGCATACAAGGCTCAAATTAACCCCAGAAGTCAAACAATCATTTCGTTTAGCATGCCTTGACAAATACTGATTTGGTCTTAGATTTAAATTAAACAGCGAGCGGACTGGTTCAACACACGTATTTAAACAGAAAGTCTGCATTAGGCAACTCGGATACAGTTGTTAGGGACTGACCCAATTCATTAATTAGCCAACCTTTTGTTTATGAGTTCAAATAAAAACCTAGGCGTAGGATCTATTAATTTCAGGAAAAAGATGCAAAGAGTTACCAGTAGTTTCAGAAAAAATGCAAGTTGATTTTAGAAAAAGAGTTATCAGTTTAAACAAAGAGAAAAGATGCAAACCGATTTTAGAAAAGAGTTACCAGTTGTTTCATAAAAGATGTAGACTGTTTAAAAGGTTTACGAGCTTCGGGGGGGATCACATTGGTTATAGAAAAAGGTTTACCAATTTTAGCGGGTTTTAGAAGTAGAAAATTACCAATTTTAGTAAAGACACGAGTTCCAGCAATCGATACTGCTTAAGAACGAATTATGCTATTAAAGACGAGGTTTCCTTTAGGCATGCTTTCTATATGTTTACGGATTTTAACACCATTTCATAACATTAATAGGAGCCTTATACACATGATGTCTATATGCAACTTTGTTATTAAGCCTATAAACGGTTTGCCTAATGAATTTGTATATGCAGAAATGCAAGAGCCTATAGACATGATCTATATATGTGTCATTATAGAACATGAATGTTAAATCCTATAAACATGCTTTCTAGGTGATTTTGTGATAAAGTTAAGCGTTAAATCCTATAGGCATGGTTTCTATGTGATTGAATTAGTATTAAAGACCCTATAGGCAGGATTTCCAGTTTGATAAAAAAATAAAAATCCTAACTCGTGATTTCTACCCCTTGGATGCAATAAAAGTAAAGACCCATCCCACACCCTTTTACTATACTCCCCGAGTTTCATAAAAAAATATTACAACCCAATGAATAAAACTGGAAATTAAAAGATACATCAAAAGCTAACAGCTAGATCCGAGCAGCCTAATTCAACCTTAATGTCTAATAACATGCGATTGAGCCATTTCCGGGGTCTAGATTTCTGAAGCCTTCTCTTTATCCAAGGTGTTTCAAAGTTTCAAGGAATCTCAGAGATTCCAGGCATTGCTTACACCCAGGATACTATCAGAATTAGAATAGTGCAGTGTAGAAGAGACAGCTCTCATGCATCCAAGTTCAGAGGGAGCTCAGGGGTCCCAAAGCATGGCTTGCAAAAGAGGGGCAGAACTTATAGCTAAGAGTAAGTGCAAAGTGAAAGGGGAATTGGGGAGCCATGACAAGTGGTGGTCATACCTAGCCACAAAGTAGGCTGGCATACCCCTGACCACTTGTTTGGTTGAAGAAATTAGGAGAAGACCTTTTGAAGGTCAGACAAAAGTCTAGATAGTGATTAGGACATTATCAGACTCCAGTCCAGGGCTCAGACACATAAAAGGGGAAAAGGGAATGGGCATTGATTGAGTTTGGGATTCAAAGAATCCAGTTCAGGATCATAGACAGCAAATTGGAGTGTTGTTATGTACTGAACCATAACTCACATACAAAGGGTAAAGGGTAAGGGGATTCATAAAGTATCAAATTCATGACACACAACTGATTGCATGCATAATTTAAATACTGAACTATAAAGGAAAGGGGAAACATGCGACAATATGCTTGAAATAAATGGGAAGAATTAAACACATTGTTGTTGAGGCATGTAAATAAATTGAGACATACCAGTAGAGAAGCAAAAGAGTGCAGAAGAAAGTAAACAAAGTCCACAGCAGTGCAAGTATCAGAAAGAGAGAGTTTAAGTGAGAGTGAATTGTGAACTCAGATTGTGTTATGTGTTCATGTGTGTTCAAAGAGAAGGGAGGAGAGTATTTATAATGTGAAAGAAATGAGAAATAAGGTAAGAAAATAATCAAAGTCTGATTTTCAATGAACCATATAAGACTCCCTTTAATTAAGGGATTCAAATTCAAACGGGTAAAACAATTAAGAGAAGGGATTTTGAAAGAATATTTTCCTAGCGGTATAATAAAGGGCAAGTACATAGAAGCTATTTAAGGAAACAAACCAATAGTACACGGTTTGAAAAAAAAAAAGAAAGGGAATCAATCAGTAAAACCAAAATTACATGCTTGCTCGAATGAATCAGGTTGAGAAAAAGGGTAAAGAAAGGTTCACTTAGGGAAAATCAAGAACAATCAAGCAAACACCATCAAAGGGATTCAGAATCAATTAGTAGTTGGCAAAAAATCTTTTGAAAGAAGAGTGTCATATATAAAGTACACAAACATGTGAATCAAGAATAGAATGTCGTGCTATGTAAAAGAGAGAGGAGTTCAGAATCATAAAACTCAAGATCATAAGCAAAGAGATACAAGTTCAATTTGCAGACTCATAGTGAATCTAAGAGTCCAGGGTCCCAAAGTGGAGCCTTAACTCGAACACAAGGAATCAAAATCATCAAAGGAAACCCCCAAATCCCAGGGTTTCAAAACATGGAAGTGAGAAAGCAAGCCATTTGGTTCAGAGTCTAAACAAGACATATATGATAGCACGTTAAATGACAAAGGAAGAAGAATCATGAAGAACACATTTTGAGAAAACTTGGAACCTAAACAAATTCAGAAGAAGGAGATAATACAGACGTGAACACAAGTAGATGAAACATGTTAAAATATGAACAGAGTCCAGTAAACAAAATCAAATAACTTAACAGTAAACACACATAGTAAAAGAGTAGAGAAAACATGGCAAAGTTTAACAGAAATAACATGCATAGTAGAAAAGAAAATGTAGAAGACAGTACACGTGTAATAAAAAAATCATACGAGCAGGATATGAACAAACACACATAAAGCAAAGAAGGAGAAACATCAGAAAGATTTTTTTTTCAAAAATCTTTTCAGAAACCCTAAAATTGAAGAGAAATGATTTTGAAAAGAAGATTTTAGGGAAAACACCTTAGATGGCAAGAAAAGCTTAGATAACGCATAGATCTAGAAAAATAACGATGAAAGAACTTTGAATAGGCTAGGGTTTCCAAGAACCCTAAAGGATGAGAAAGGCTTGGAAGTCACGAGATTAGATCTGAGTCGATAAGGTCGGAGCCAGGCTCAAGAGGCTAAGATATGTCGGAGCAGGGCCGAAAATGGCCGAAAACCTCAAATCGATGAAGGTCTGAGTGAATACCTCTGAAGTTTGGCCTTGATCCTTCGAGCATCAGGCACGTAGGAGCAATAGGAGGTGAATATAGGGTTTCCATTGCCTGAGAAGCCATGGATTCCAGTGAGTTTTGGGGTGAGGATGACGAGAAGCTGCTAGGGTTAGGGGAAAGGTTGAGAGAGAGATAAGAGGATCCAAAGGTGGATACCAGAGGGAAATGAGGGGATTAGGGTTGGGTTAGGCGAATTAAAAAAGGAAATAAGAGATCGTGACCGTTGATTAGATTGATCAACGGTCTAGATTAAAAGAGCCTTGGGTCGGGTAGGATGAACGAGTCATTGGCTTGGGTTAGATGGGATTGGGCTGGTCCGATTTTAAGCTTGAAATTGGGCCAACTTCAGGCTAAAAAAATTGAAATGTAAATGGGGATACAATTTAAACGAATTGGGGCTATATTTTAAATAACCATTTTTCCCTTTTATTTAAAAAAAATAGTAGAATGATTATGAAATTAAATTAAAAGTACTAAGTCATTAAATAACATATAAATATTAATTTAACAGTATCGGAACCAATTTTACAATTATAAAAATGCACTTAATCTTAGGATATGCTAAACTTGCAATTACATGTAATTTAACTTTAGAACTACCAAATAAATTTATAAAAATATACAAAAATCACCTTAGTTATATTTTGGTGCAAATATGAGAATGAAAAAAATAAATTATTCACCAAACGTGATAGTTTGGGAATAACTATTGAATTTTCTACTATTAAAATAGGCAAAAAATTGGTTTTAAAATCTTTTAAAAAATAAAAAAAATACCAAAACTTCTTGGGCATGCTTATATATGCATGTATATGTTATTTTGAAAGTACTTTGGGTATATAAAATACTCATGAAAAGATTGGGTATCAACAGCTGCCCCTCTTTACCCGGAAAGGATTAAAGAGTTGTCGGGTAAAGATGTGATGGCCAATTTTGACCGGAAGCGGCGATTTGAAAAGAATCTGACCGAGCTCTGGTCTTTAAGCTGCCCACATATCCCTGGTTTTACAGGAATCAGGTCGTATGTAGTTCAAGAACCATTGGCGGAACGTGCCGATGGAGATTTGAAAGGACGGACACGACGCTTGGGGGAAGCAAGAGGTATCTTGAAGTTGATCGGCTGCGAGAACCGGAACGGGGTCGCTCCTGCTGAGAAGGCCGTTGCTAGCCAGTATACCTGCAAGTGAGCAATATAGACGTATATCATGCATAAACATAAATGTGATGCAAGTTCCCATTGCACCATGAATGCTGTCCTCGGACGGTTAGGATGACGTCCTCAGACCATGATGTCCTGGGCCATGAAGCGCAAAATTAAAGGATTCGCAGGCTATGAAATGACGTTCTCGGGCCATGATAATGGTGCCTCCGAACCATGATGCCTTTGAATAATGATGTGCAAGATATAAAGTGGGATCCTCGGGCCATGGCATGATGTTCTCGGGCTATGAAGATGATGCCTCCGAACGATGACGCCTTTGGACAGTTTGGCGATATTTCAGCCCATGAAATGCAAGATTTGGCAGTATTTAAGCCGATGCAAAAATGTAAATGGCGATATTTCAGCCGACAAGAATTTAAATACAGTTTGGCAATATTTCAGCCGGTGCAAAAAATGTAAATGGCGATATTTCAGCCGACAGAGAATTTAAATAGTAGTTTGGCAATATTTCAGTCGGTGAAAAAATGTAAATGGCGATATTTCAGCCGACAAAACTTTAAATACGGTTTGGCGATATTTCAGCCGACAGAACTTTAAATAAAGCAAGCGATGTTTTAGTCGATGTAAAAAGTAAAACGGTGATATTTCACCCGATAGAGTATTTAAATAAAGTTTGGTGATGTTTCAGCCGACACAAAAATGTAAATGGCGATGTTTCAGCCGATGCAAAAAATGTAAATGGCGGTGTTTCAACCGATGCGAAAAATATAAATGGCGATGTTCCAGCCGATGCAAAAAATGTAAATGGCGATGTTTCAGTCGATTGCAAGACGTAAATGGAAGTGGCGATATTTCAGCCATGCAAGTGGAGGTAGAGCTTAACCTCAGAAGGCAGAAAGGTAGCCTTATGCAATGCAGGAAATGCAGGTGGAGACAACGCTTAGTCTCGGAAGGCAGAAGGTAGCCTTATGCAATGCAGAAAATGCAGATGGAGACAAAGCTTAGTCTCGGAAGGCATAAAGGTAGCATTACGCAATGCAGAAAATGCAGATGGAGACAATGCTTAGTCTCGGAAGGCAGAAAGGTAGCCTTATGCAATGCAGAAAATACAGATGGAGACAACACTTAGTCTCGGAAGGTAGAAAGGTAGCCATATGCAATGCAGAAAATGCAGATGGAGACAACGGTTAGTCTCGGAAGGTAGAAAGGTAGCCTTATGCAATGCAGGAAATGCAGATGGAGACAACGCTTAGTCTCGGAAGGTAGAAAGGTAGCCTTATGCAATGCAGAAAATGCAGATGGAGACAACGCTTAGTCTCGGAAGGCAGGAAGGTAGCCTTATGCGATGCGATAAAAGCGAATAGTAAGTAGAAATTCTTATCTGATAACTGGCAGCTGATTGTGATATTACGGCTGCTGGGGGATATTGCATATGGATAGCAAATGCGAATAGGCGCGGCGGTTCAATGAGAACATGCAATATGTTTGTAACTCGAGTGCCGGCATCCGAAGAAAATCGTGAGTTTTGTAAAGGGGAAAGGTTAGTTCGTTTTCCCGTGGCTTCCAGCATTGCGTGTCATTGGGGTAGCGTTGCTAAACAGCAGCTATCATAGTTATGCATGATTTAACAAATATAACGTAAGTAGAAAATAGTTTTGTTTAAATGAACCAACGACTGTAACGCGGTTCAAAGCATTGCAACCTCTCTAGCTCCGGAATTTTGAGGGTCCCCCTCAAAATTCTGCCCCAGTTTACTGGGCTGGCACTTTTGACGGTTGTGCTGAACGAATGCAAAATGAACTTCAGAATTTTGAGGGTCTTCCTCAAAATTCTGCCCCAGTTTATTGAGGTGACATCCTTGGCGATGAGCGGCTGAAGACCATCTTCGGAATTTTGAGGGTCCTCCTCAAAATTTTGCCCCAGTTCCAATAACAGAGGGAAATGGAATTTTTTATTAAATTGTGACCGAACCCATAGGGATGCCTACATATCCCCTCTTAAACGGGAATCAGGTCCGGCGTAGTTCAAATTACATCGTAAAGAAATCATAGGTGATTACACGTAATATCGTTTCACTGCGTCTGAGTTGATTGGCTTTGGCCAGACTTCCCCATCCATTTCTGCAAGAATAAGGGCTCCTCCAGTTAGAACCCGGTGAAGCATGTACGGACCTTGCCAGTTGGGAGAGAATTTCCCTTTGGATTCATCTTGGTGCGGGAATATCTTCTTCAACACCAGCTGCCCCGGTGTAAACTTCCTTGGCTTGACTCTTTTGTTGAAGGCTCTGGACATTCTGTTCTGATACAACTGACCGTGGCAAACTACATTCATCCTTTTTCCATCTATAAGGGCTAACTGCTCGTAGCGACCTCTTACCCATTCTGCGTCGTCCAACTATGCTTCTTGTATGATCCTCTAGGAAGGAATTTCTACCTCGGCGGGAATGACCGCCTCTGTACCATAAACTAGAATGTAGGGAGTTGCCCCAGTTGATGTGCGAACCGTGGTGCGGTATCCCAGCAAGGCAAATGCTAACTTCCCATGCCATTGTTTGTGACTTTCGACCAACTTCCTTAGTATCTTCTTGATATTTTTGTTGGCCGCCTCTACAGCTCCATTCATCTGAGGCCTGTAGGCTGTAGAGTTCTTGTGTTTGATCTTGAATGTCTCACACATTGCTTTCATCAAGTCGTTGTTGAGATTGGAACCATTTTCAGTGATGATTGATTCTGGCACCCCGAATCGGCAAACAATATGATCACGGACGAAATCTGCCACAACTTTCTTAGTCACTGCTTTGTAAGATGCTGTCTCAACCCATTTAGTAAAATAATCGATGCCACCAGGATAAATCTATGCCCATTTGATGCGGCATGCTCAATAGGTCCGATGACATCCATTCCCCAGGCGGCGAATGGTCATGGTGAGCTTGTTGCAGTAAGCTCGTTTGGAGGCACCTTTATCATATCTGCATGTATCTGAAAGTGATGGCACTTGCGAACGTACTGGATACAGTCTGTTTCCATAGTCATCCAGAAATACCCTGCCCGGAGTATCTTCTTTGCTAAGACAAAACCATTCATGTGCGGCCCGCAGGTCCCTGCGTGCACTTCGTCCAATAGTCTGTTGCTTCTTTTGCTTTGACATACCTTAACAAACCCAAATCGGGAGTCCTCCTGTACAGGATTCTTCCGCTATGAAAGAAGTTGTTGGATAATCTCCGAAGTGTGTGTTTTTGAGTAGTGTTGGTAAGTTTTGGATACTCCCCCGTGGTCAAGTATCTTTTGATGTCATGGAACCATGGTTTTCCATCTGCTTCTTCCTCAACGTGAGCACAATAATCTGGCTGATCATAAATCCTTACTGCGATGGGATCAATGAAATTCGTATCTGGATGCTGGATCATGGATGATAAAGTGGCTAGCGCGTCAACGAACTTGTTCTGAACCCTGGGGATATGCTGAAATTCCGTCTTTATGAATCTTTTCCTTAATTTCTGTATGTGATGCAAATAGGGAAGTATCTTAGAGTTTTTGGTTTCCCATTCTTCTCGAACTTGATATATGAGTAGGTATGAGTCCCCGATCACTAGCAACTCTTGAATGTTCATGTCAATGGCCATCTTGAGTCCCAGGATGCAAGCTTCGTATTCAGCCATGTTGTTTGTGCAAGGAAACCTGAGCTTGGCGAATACCGGGTAATGCTGGCCGGTTTCTGACACTAGGACTGCCCCTATGCCAACTCCTTTGAAATTTGCGGCTCCGTCGAAAAACAACCGCCAACCATCATAGGATTCTGCAATATCTTCTCCTACGAAGGACACTTCTTCGTCAGGAAAATACGTTTTTAGTGGTTCGTATCCTCCTTCAATAGGATTCTCGACAAGGTGATCTTCTATGGCTTGACCCTTGACTGCTTTCTGAGTCACGTAAACAATGTCGAACTCACTCAACAAGATTTGCCACTTGGCGAATTTGCCAGTAGGCATGGGCTTCTAGAAGATATACTTCAGCGGGTCCATCCTGGATATGAGATAGGTAGTGTAGGCATAGAAATAATGCCTTAATTTCTGAGCTACCCAAGGTAGAGCACAACATGTGCGCTCTAATAAAGAATACCGGGCCTCGTATGGGGTGAACTTCTTGCTGAGATAATAGATGGCTTGCTCTTTTCTCCCCGTTTCATCATGTTTTCCCAGAACACAACCGAATGCTCCATCCAATACCGCAAGGTAAAGTAATAGAGGTCTTCCTGCCTCGGGAGGAACCAAGACTGGCGGCATTGATAGGTATTCCTTGATTTTTTCAAAGGCTTTCTGACAATCGTCAGTCCATCTAGTAGCAGCGTCTTTCTTTAGCATTTTAAATATGGGTTCACAAATGACTGTGGACTGAGCTATGAATCGGCTGATATAGTTGAGTCTCCCCAGGAAACTCATCACGTCTTTCTTGTTCATTGGCGGTGGCAATTCTTGAATGGCTTTGACCTTTGATGGGTCCAATTCTATCCCTCAACAACTCACGATGAAACCCAGTAGTTTTCTGACAGGAACCCCGAATGCACACTTAGCGGGGTTCAGTTTCAGGTTATACCTTCTCAATCTGTTGAAGAACTTTCTCAGGTCTTCCATATGATCAGTGGCTTTCTTGGATTTGATGATGACGTCATCCATATATACTTTGATCTTCTTGTGTATCATGTAGTGAAATATAGTAGTCATGGCTCTCATATAGGTGGCGCCAGCATTCTTCAACCCAAATGGCATCATTTTGTAACAATACATCCCCCGCGGCATGATGAAAGCCGTTTTCTCTGCATCTTTCTCATCCATCCATCTCTGATGATACCCAGCGAAACAATCAACAAAAGACTACAACTCATGCTTGACACAGTTATCGATAAGAATGTGTATGTTTGTCAAGGGGAAGTCATCTTTGGGACTGGCCCGGTTGAGATCCCGGTAGTCGACACAGATTCTAACCTTCTCGTCCTTCTTTGGTACTGGCACGATGTTGGCTAACCATGTCGGACACTCTACCACTTTAAGAACCTTATCTTTGACTTGCTTAGTAACCTCTTCTTTGATTTTCAAACTCATGTCGGGCTTGAATTTCCTGAGCTTCTGCTTTACCAGTGGACAGGCTAGATCTGTTGGCAGTTTGTGAGCTACAATGGCCGTGCTGAGACCAGTCATATCATCATACGACCAGGCGAATATGTCCTCATATTCTTTTAAAAATTCCGTATACTTTTCCTTTTCTGATGGCGACAAGTGAACTCTGATGCGAGTTTCTTTGACGTTCTCTGTATCTCCCAAATTAATGACCTCAGTTTCTTCCAGGTTGGACTTAGGTCTATTCTCAAAATTCTCAACCTCTCTGATGACCTCTTCAGGTATTTCATCTTCTTCTGAGTCTATGTCCTTTTGTTGCGTTGTTTCGTTGCAAGTCACAGTCGTTGGTTCATCGTCAAGATAAGTAATAGTAATGATGTATAAAATAGAGTCAATGATAGAGAACATAATAAGTGAGATATATATGATAAACTGAAATGCTTTGATTAAATTCAAAATTGTTTGAAACATCGAAGCTCTTTTCGAAATTAAAGACAATGCGAAAAGAAAATCAACTAGTAAAATAAACTAAAAATGCAATGCATGTTACTTTTGTTTAGCCTTGCTACCCTGAAGCCCTCCGGGCTCTGAAGGTCCTAGTTGACCAGTTGCTGAGGTGGTCTCCCCTGCTTACGGCCTGTATGGAAGGGCCTTCCTCCCCTTCCTCCTCAAAAAGAACACAGCAGTCCATGTCATCATCTTCCAAGAAAAAAATTCTTCATGGCTGCCAATGTTTCATCTTCTTCTGACCTATATATAGTATCTGCTGGCTAGAAGGTCTGCTCCGGGCTAGGTATCGAAAACTCCAATGGATAGTAGGGGCCGCACCATGGTGGCGACCAGTTCTGGAATTCTTCCCAAGTATAGCCATACCCTAAGCCAAAGGTAGTGCCATGCTTCTTCAGTTTGATGGGTTTAGTGATCCCCTGGATATTCTTACCGAGTCCCTTTCCAGGCTCGTACCCGCACCAATTCAGGATACTTTCGATCTTGTTGTCCCACCATTTATCTTTGTCTACATGGTTGACCTTTTCGATGCGGTGGTATGTCACTCCGCCCATTCTTCTTCTGCCCCTGATCATTGGGATGGTCTGGCGACTATATATGGGGTTACTACCATCGCCATGAATGATCACTTCTTGGTGATTCCATTCGAACTTTACAGCCTAATGCAGGTCGATGATATAGCTCCAGCAGTGTGGATCCAGGGGCGTCCTAACAGCAAGTTGTAGGATGTCGGGACTCTATCACTTGGAAGTCGACGTTGAACCATGTTGGCCCCATTTGCAAGCACAGGCTGATTTCTCCAATAGTAGTTCTCTAGGATCCATCGAAGGCTTTGACTTTGATAGCCCCGTCTTTGATCTCGTGTAGGCCTTTCCCCAAAGTTCTGAGAGTTACAAGCGGACAGATGTTGAGGCTCGATCCCCCATCGATCAGAACCCTGGTGATGAAATAATCTTCGCACTGCACGGTGATGTGCAGTGCCTTGTTGTGGCCCAAACCTTCTGGCGGCAATTCGTCTTTATGGAAGGTTGTTTTGTGGCTCTCCAGCACTTGCCCCACCATATTTGCCATCTCACCCCCGGTTATATTGCTGGGCACATAGGCTTCGCTCAATATCTTCATTAAGGCATTCTTGTGAGCGTCTGAACTCTACAGAAGAGCCAGGATAGATATATGTGTTGGTGTTTTGTTTAGCTGTTCAGCGACTGAGTACTCCTTAGCCTGTATTTTCCTCCAAAGATCATCAGGTCCTGTCTCAATGGGACGTCTCGGGGCTTGCTTACCCAATTCGGCTATGGTCTCTAGTGTGTAGACCTTCCCTGTTCTAGTCATTCCTTGTGCAGCAATTGTTTCTCCTGTCTTTGTCTTTCCTTTCCTCCTAGTTTCGGCAGTGTAATTCAACGGTATGGCATTTGAGTGGAATGGTGTTATGTTAGTCATTGCCACCGGAATAGGCACCCTTGGTGGTAGCACAGCAACTTCAAAGGGTGTAGGTGCCTTTGGAACCCCAAATTCAACTTCGATTGGCCCGGACGCCTTCGCAGAAGGAGGTGCTTCAAATTCAAGAGGTATAGACATATTTACTTTGTCGTCCATGGAGGGCTGATTCTGCACAACAATTGGGTTAAGGTTAACCGCCGGCTTTTTTGGTTCATCCCTTTCAGCAATCAAACTTATTGACCCTTTGGGGTCCCAATTATCCTCGATCTCGATCATATGAATGTCTCCACCTTTGTGGTCAGGCAGGGGGATGTTACGAACATTAGGAGCGGGCTCCTTTGCTACAATGACCTTATTGTCGATCAGCTGAATCTTATCTTTCAATGAACGACACTCGTCAAGGGTGTGTCCCTTCATACCGGAGTGATACGCACATGTCTTGTTGGGGTTGACCCACTGGGAGGGATTTTCTGGAGCTTTGGCTGGGATAGGAGTGACGTAACCAGTAGCTTTAAGTCTTTCATATAGCTGGTCAATTGGTTTTGTGATGGCTGTGTATTGTCTGGAAGGTTTACGGTCAAAATTTGGTTTGGGTCTCGAAAAATTTTGACGGGTGGGTGGTGATTGATAGTGAGAGGGTTGAGCGTTATAAGCTTGGTAAACAGGTGCTGGTTGAGAGTATCTGGGTGAGGTGGGTTGATATGTGAGAGGTGGAGAGGACTGGTAAACGTGAGGTGGATAGGATGGTGCGGGTGCTTGGTAATTTGGGATAGGCTGATATGTAAGTGGAGGTGATGGGTAAGTGTGGTATTTTGGTGGTGATTTGGCTCCCTGTGCGACCATCACTGCACTTACATCTTTCTTCTTGGATGTGCCATCAGTTTGTAAAGCCTTATTGGTGGCTTGCAATGCTTCAAGATTAACCATACCATTCTTGATGCCCTCTTCGATTGTTTCTCCGAGTTTGATGATATCAGAGAACTTTTGAGCCTCGATCAACATCAACCTCTCATAATATTGGGGATCCTAAGCTCGGACGAAGAATCCATTCATTTGCTCTTCTTCTAGGGCCGGCCTAACCTTTGCAGCTTCTGACCTCCAACGAGTAGCATACTCGCAGAATATTTCGGTGGGTTTCTTCTTCAAATTATATATGTAGAATACATCTGGTGCATTCTCTGTATTAAACCGGAATCTATCCATGAAGTCCGATGCCATACCTACCCAATTTGTACATTTCTTGGGCTCTTGACCGATGTACCAGGATAGTGCATCTCCCTTTAAGCTCCTCATGAAGAGCTTCATAAGGATCTTCTCATCTCTTCCGACCCCCACTAGCTTATCGCAATAGGTCCTCAGGTGGACTTTGGGATAAACTGCTACATCAAACATTTCGAACTTGGGAGGTTTGTACCCCTCCGAAAGTTCAACATTTGGTTGAATGCACAAGTCCTCATAATTCAATCCATCAATGCCTTCGTTACCTTCCACACCCTGAACTCGGCTAGTTAATTTCTTGAGCTCTGCCGCTAAGTTCCTGATGAGGGAGTCCTTGTCATCAGACTCAGGTGCATTTGAGATGGGTTGGGTGTAGTAGGGTACAGTATCCACGTAAATAGGAGTGTTGTGGAGATGGTCATTTGTGGTGTTCAGTGGCTCGGGAATGAGTAGTGGGGTGTTATTTGGAGTGTGGCATGTGTTGTAGGTATGAGTGGGTTGTATCTGTGGTTGCGGGGTGTTTTATGGAGGTGCGGGATTTTGGGTGTTGACATCAGGAGCAGCAAGAGTGAATGATAGGCTTGCCAAGTTCCGAACCTGGTCCAGTTTTTCCTGGAATTTCAGCAATTTCTGCTCAAAATGAGCAGCAGTTCCATTAGTAATTGGGGTACCCTGAGAAGTTTCCTCCTTTTTGATCTCCTTTCTAGCACTTGCGTCTCCCATTTTGCCTTTGTTCTTTTTTCTGATAGGACTCGGAGGAGGAGGAGGTGGAGGGCCCTTGGATCTTGTGGAGTATGCTGATGGTGCCAGAATGCACGAACTAACCTTTGGGGAAAGGAATAAAAATAAAATAAAAAAACAAAGAGGTAACAAGTTAGTGCGGGTTTTGAGGAAAAATATTGCAATATTTAAACACATTGTGCGGGAATATAAATCGCGTCCTAATTTTGGTGCCTCGTTGTGCCCGAGGTAGGCCTAGCGACAAATAATTTTGGAGAACCTATAATGCTAAATGCCACATTTTATTGATAAAAATAAGACGAATCCAAAACGACTCTAATAATAGAAAGTAAATGTCACTAGTGGCCATTGGCCTTATTACATCATTAAAGCAAAATAAAGGACTCCTGACTACTTGGCCCCAGAAGGACCTTCCCCAGATTTGGCAGTCTTGTCTCCCTCGAACAGCTCCACCAACTCGCGTAGTCCTAGCAGAAAGTAGGCTCGGGCCAGATGTTCGCCCGCATTTCCTTCGGCGTTTTGGCAGTCTTTAATCCTCTTGATGAACTTTCCTTCCACCTCTACTAGTCCCCGCTCCAAATATCCTACTCGATTATTGGCGCTGACAGCCATTTCTTTCCACTCCTCGATCAATTTCTGATGGGCTTCTTGTATTTCCCGATGCTCACTTTCACACTCTCGAATTCTCTTGCACAGTTGATTATACTTAACCTATGCTTCAGCATGCTTGTCAACAATTCTGTGACCTCGAACGAATCTCGGCTGACCCATGCCATCGTCTTCTAACCAAACCGAATAATGCGGCACGCAACCGGCGTGGTACCTGTCTGGCTCGATGGATTCCTTCCCTAAAACGATTTTGCAATGCCATAAATGATGAGCTTGGAACCTGTGAGCTCTATCATCGTCCTGGAAATCAGCCCTGAGGTGAATTGTTTTATCAACCCTTGGTATGATTTGTCTTCTTCCAGCTTGCCTCATGGCTCAGAGAGGAACGTAAGGATAAGTCCCTCTCAAACCAATCAGTATGAGAAATGGTGCATCTTGGGATCGGACAATGAATTCATATGTAGGGAACCACTCGAACATCCATTGCACCTGGTCTTCTTTCAGGTTTTCGAACAATTCTACCCACCCTCTGGCGTCCTCTAGCTGAGCGAACATCTTTGGCATATAATTCATATGCCTCGGCTGGTGGAAGGCGATATGATCATCCTAATCTCTACGTAGGATATCCTGTTGGTATTCTCCTTTCTGGAGGTGTTCCATGAGCCAAAGCTGAAGCAATAAGTTGCAACCCTCAAAATGACTGCTTTGTTGTTGACATTCATTCAAGGCACGGTTTATTTCGGCGACGATCATGGGCACTATGCTGAAAATTTGCCCACCAATCCCTTCCATCAAAGTTTTGGTTACCGTGGCTAGTCTGGTGTGGATCCTAGCCTTCTTCATAGGGAACACGATCATCCCTAAAAAGCAAAACATGAAAACAAAAACCCTTCTATGGACATACCCCAATGATGTGATAGCAAATTCGTCTGAATAGGTGCGGTATGACTTGCTATGGCCGTACCTTTCGTATAGATAGTCAAACGAGATGTAGGAGTATTTCAAACAGGTTAAGTCTGGGTTTTTCTTCAACCCCATCATTTTAAGGAAAACCCTTCCTTTGCGATTTTCTGGCATAAGCAAACCCGCAGTCTCCCAAGGAATTCCAGCTAGACCCCGTATCTCTTCAAGTAAAAGAGTCATCTCTAGATCATCAAAGCGGAACACAGATTTGTCACTATCCTAGAACAATGTTGCAGCCTCTATGATTCTGTTGTTAGGTTGAATCTCTTGGAGAGAATGCAGATTCCCTAGGTACTTGCGGACGAGTGTTTGAATACTAGAATGGAGGTCATTCTACCAATTTAGTAGCCTTGGATTAATGTTAGTTACCATGCCAAATCTGGGGATCTCGTGCCCCATTTTCTGCAAAATAGAGTGTTAGTCCCTTACCCCCACCAGACTCGACTATTTAAATCAATAATTCGCATAGCAAAGCACTTAAGTTCTCCAAATAAATGCACAAAACGTGGAGGTGTCCCTTTGGGTTTCAAGGAAACCCGGTGGACTTTAGACAAGGTTGTCTTAATGAGTCATTATGTGGACAACATAACTGACTCAGCTAGGTTTGACCATGATGCATGTACAGTTTAACTGAGTAAGGTTTCTATCTTGAAGTGCTAGACTGGTACCCTTGAGCGGACAACTCAAGAGGGAAAGGCACGGAACCGTCGACTACACTGTTGATCGACTGGTTTTACCGCAAATATGCCGTTACCAAATTTAGGGGTGGTAGTATTGGAAGTGCGCAACTACTCATTATAAGTGTTGCTATAGTATTTATTTGGCACGAGTGGAATATGATGTTGAAGATGCAATTTACAAGGATGAAACAAATTGACATGTATTTTCACGTTCATACAATAAAGTTTACAATGATTGCTCATAAATTACAACAGTATTGATGGAAAAGCAATAAATGAAAGTAATTAAAGAAAAAGAAACAAAAGAAACAAGTTAGTTTCAAATAAAGAAATTAAACAAAAGCAATAAATTCACGAATAGCATGCAATGGTAAAAGCCTAAAGAAGTCCCCCAGCAGAGTCGTCATGCTGTCGACGCCCCCTTTTTCCTCGCGGAATCGGGTTCACGACATTCGGGAAGACAACTCTTTTCCCACTTTGGGAATTGGGTTTCTTTGAAAGTTTGGAGAGTCGCCACCTAATGATTATAGTGCATTAGGACACTTTTAGAAGAATTAAAGATGGAGACCAGAGTTTTGGGTAAGGGCTTGAAATTATCTCGAGGGGAAGGTGTTAGGCACTCCTCAAGATCCACTAGTGTGGTTCCCGGCCATGCTACAATTGTGACTTTAGATGTAAATGTAAATGAACAAGTACAAGAAGCACAAAAGGTTAAAAGAAGTGCTGAATTTTAAAGGAGCAATTTTTGTAAAAAAATGTGCAAGTAGAGGAAAAGGTCAAGTACTTAGTGCAAACAATCTGAAAGATCATGCGAGAAGCAGAAATTGAAAATGCAATAGCTTTAAAGATTCAGAAAATTTTGTTAAACTAATAAAGAAGGAGAAAGGGGTCCTAGGTTTATACATTACATGGATCATTCGCACAACACT
>MU719570.1:75885-86639 GCA_026770625.1 Nicotiana glauca
AGCTCGACATTCAAAACAAGTATCAAGTAAAAGGGGAGAACAAACAAGCATACAAGGCTCAAATTAACCTCAGAAGTCAAACAATCATTTAGTTTAGCATGCCTTGACAAATACTGATTTGGTCTTAGATTTAAATTAAACAGCGAGCAGACTGGTTCAACACATGTATTTAAATAGAAAATCTGCATTAGGCAACTCGGATACAGTTGTCAGGGACTGACCCAATTCATTAATTTGCCAACCTTTTTTTTATGAGTTGAAATAAAAACCTAGGCGTATGATCTATTAATTTCAGGAAAAAGATGCAAAGAGTTACCAGTAGTTTCAGAATAGATGCAAGTTAATTTTAGAAAAAGAGTTATCAGTTTAAACAAAGAGAAAAGATGCAAACCGATTTTAGAAAAGAGTTACCAGTTGTTTCAGAAAAATGTAGACTGATTAAAAGGTTTATGAGCTTCGGAGGAGTGCAGATTGGTTATAGGAAAAGGTTTACCAATTTTAGCGGGTTTCAGAAGTAGAAAATTACCAGTTTTAGTAAAGACACGAGTTCCAGCAATCGATACTGCTTAAGAACGAATGATGCTATTAAAGACGAGGTTTCCTATAGGTATGCTTTCTATATGTTTACTGAATTTAACACCCTTTCATGAAATTAATAGGAGTCTTATACACATGATGTCTATATGCAACTTAGTTATTAAGACTATAAACGGTTTGCCTAATGACATTTGTATATGCAGAAATGCAAGAGCCTATAGACATGATCTCTATATGTGTCATTACAGAACATGAATGTTAAATCCTATAGACATGCTTTCTAGGTGATTTTGCGATAAAGCTAAGCGTTAAATCCTATAGACATAGTTTCTATGTGATTGAATTAGTATTAAAGACCCTATAGGCAGAATTTCCAGTTTGATAAAAAAATAAAAATCCTAACTCATGATTTCTACCCCTTGGATGAAGAAAAGTAAAGACCCCTCCCACACCCTTTTACTATACTCCCCGAGTTTCATACAAAATTATTACAACCTAATGAATCAAACTGGAAATTAAAAGATACATCAAAAGCTAACAGCTAGATCCGAGCAGCCTAATTGAACTTTAATCTCTAATAACATGCGATTGAGCTATTTCCGGGATCCATATTTTTGAAGCCTTCTCTTTATCCAAGGTGTTTCAAAGTTTCAAGGAATCTCAGGGATTCCAGGCATTGCTTACACCCAGGATACTATTAGAATTAGAATAGTGCAGTGTGGAAGAGCCAGCTCTCATGCATCCAAGTTCAGAGGGAGCTCAGGGGTCCCAAAGCATGGCTTGCAAGAGAGGGGCAGAACTTATAGCTAAGAGTAAGTGCAAAGTGAAAGGGGAATTGGGGAGTCATGACAAGTGGTGGTCATACCTAGCCACAAAGTAGGCTGGCACACCCCTGACCACTTGTTTGGTTGAACAAGTTAGGAGCAGACCTTTTGAAGGTCAGACCAAAGTCTAGATAGTGATTAGGACATTATCAGACCCTAGTCCAGGGCTCAGACACATAAAAGGAGAAAAGGGAATGTGCATTGATTGAGTTTGGGATTCAAAGAATCCAGTTCAGGATCATAGACAGCAAATTAGAGTGTTGTTATGTCCTGAACCATAACTCACATACAATGGGTAAAGAGTAAGGGGATTCATAAAGTATCAAATTCATGACAGACAACTGATTGCATACATAATTTAAATACTAAACTATAAAGGAAAGGGGAAACATGCGATAATATGCTTGAAATAAATGGGAAGAATTAAACACATTGTTGTTGAGGCATGTAAACTAATTGAGACATACCAGTAGAGAAGCAAAAGATTGTAGAAGAAAGTAAACAAAGTCCACAGCAGTGCAAGTATCAGAAAGAGAGAGTTTAAGTGAGAGTGAATTGTGAACTTAGATTGTGTTATGTGTTCGTGTGTGTTCAAAGAGAAGGGAGGAGAGTATTTATAGTATGAAAGTTGTGAGAAATAAGGTAAGAAAATAATCAAAGTCTGATTTTCAATCAACCATATAAGACTCTCTTTAATTAAGGGATTCAAATTCAGACGGGTAAAACAGTTAAGGGAAGGGATTTTGAAAGAATATTTTTCTAGCAGTATAATAAAGGGTAAGTACATAGAAGCTATTTAAGGAAACAAACCAATAGTAAACGATTTGAAATAAAAAGGAAAGGGAATAAATCAGTAAAACCAAAATTACATGCTTGCTCGAATGAATCAGGTTGAGAAAAAGGGTAAAGAAAGGTTCACTTAGGGAAAATCAAGAACAATCAAGCAAACACCATCAAAGGGATTCAGANAAATCCTAGGGTTTCAAAATATGGAAGTGAGAAAGAAAGCCATTTGCTTCAGAGTCTCAACAAGACAGATATGATAGCACGTTAAATGACAAAGAAAGAAGAATCATGAAGAACACATTTTGAGAAAACTCGGAACCTAAACAAATTCAGAAGAATGAGATAATATAGATGTGAACACAAGTAGATGAAACATGTAAAAATATGAACAGAGTCCAGTAAACAAAATCAAATAACTTAACAGTAAACACACATAGTAAAAGAGTAGAGAAAACATGGCAAAGTTTAACAAAAATAACATGCATAGTAGAAAAGAAAAGGTAGAAGACAATACACGCGTAATAAAAAAAATCATACGAGAAGGATATGAACAAAAACACATAAAGCAAAGAAGGAGAAACATCAGAAAGATTTGTTTTTCTTCAAAAATCCTTTCAGAAACCCTAAAATTGAAGAGAAACGATTTTGAAAAGAAGCTTTTGGAGAAAACACCTTAGATGGCAAGAAAAGCTTAGATAACGCATAGACCTAGACAAATAACGATGAAAGAACCTTGAATAGGCTAGGGTTTCTGAGAACCCTAAAGGACGAGAAAGGCTTGGAAGTCACGAGATTAGATCTGAGTCGATAAGGTCAGAGCCAGGCTCAGGAGGCTAAGACATGTCGGAGCAGGGCCGGAAATAGCCGGAAACCTCAAATCGGTAAGGGTCTGAGTGAAGACATCTGAAGTCTTGCCTCGATCCTTCGAGCATCAGGCACGTATGAGAAATAGGAGGTGAATATAGGGTTTCCATTGCGTGAGAAGCCATGGATTCTGGTGAATTTTGGGGTGAGGATGACGAGAAGTTGCTTGGGTTAGGGGAAAGATTGAGAGAGAGATAAGAGGATCTAAAGTCGGCTACCAGAGGGAAATGAGGGGATTAGGGTTGGGTTAGGCTAATTGAAAAAGGAAAGAAGCGATCGTGACCGTTGATCAGATTGATCAACGGTCTTGATTAAAAGAGCCTTGGGTCGGGTAGGATTAATGGGCCATTGGGTTGGGTTAGATGGGATTGGGATGGTCCAATTTTAAGCTTGAAATTGGGCCAACTTCAGGCTAAAAAAATTTTGAAATGTAAATGGGGATACAATTAAAACGAATTGGGGCTATATTTTAAATAGCCATTTTTCCCTTTTATTTAAAAAATAGTAAAATGATTATGAAATTAAATTATAAGTACTGAGTCAGTAAATAACATATAAATATTAATTTAACAGTATCGGAACCAATTTTATAATTATAAAAATGCAGTTAATCTTAGGATAGGCTAAACTTGCAATTACATGCAATTTAACTTTAGAACTACCAAATAAATTTATAAAAATATACAAAAATCACCTTAATTATATTTTTTGTGCAAATATGATATTGAAAAAAGTAAATTATTCACCAAATGTGATAGTTTGGGAATAACTATTGAATTTTTTACTATTAAAATAGGCAAAAAAATGGTTTTAAAATCTTTACAAAATAAGGAAAAATACCAAAACTTCTTGGGCATGCTTATATATGCATGTATATGTTATTTTGAAAGTATTTTGGGTATATAAAATACTCAGGAAAAAATTGGGTATCAACACTCACTTCCTTGGCTGCTTCTGCGCCTTCCTTCTCGATTCTGCGGGCTCGCACCTACGGCTCCCACTCCGCAGGTGCGATTACACAAGCAGTGGAAAATCTTCAACAACTCATCAACTTCAAAACTTGATCCATTTGGCATTCGAAATCAACCCGAGGCCTACGAGACCTCAACAAACATACCAGCACGTCGTAAAACATCATACAAACTTACTCGAATCCTCAAACCACCTCAAATAACATCAAAAACACAAATCGCTCATGGATTAAAGCCTAATGAACTTTAAAATTTCCAAATTCTACACACGACGCTGAAACCTATCAAATCATGTCCGATTGACCTCAAATTTTGCACACAAGTCACAAATGACACCATGAACCTACTCCAACTCCCGAAAATCCAACCTGATCCCGATATCAAAAAGTCCACTCTCGGTCAAACTTTCCAAAAACTTAACTTTTCGCCATTTCAAGTCTCATCCCACCACAGATCTCCAAATTACAAACACGTTTTGAAGTTCAAAATCAGCCAACGGAGCTAACGAAATCATCAAAATTAAAATTCGAGGTCGTTTACATATAAGTCAACATCCAGTCGATCTTTCCAACTTAAGCTTTCAATTATGAGACTAAGTGTCTGAATTCACTCTGAAATCTCTTTGGACTCGAACCAACCAACCCGGTAAGTCATATAATAGTTGTAGAGTATAAAAGGAGCAGAAAATGGGGGAATGAGGCTACAACTCTCGGAATGATCGTACGGGTCATTACATCTAAGAAGGGTTCTATTTGAATTGGGCCTCTTAGTAGCTAATTATAAATTATCATACTAATATTTGTAAACTCCTATATAGCTTTGTTGTAACTAATCTATAATTTTCGTGGGACATTATTTTGGAATTGGCAATGTTACTTGATGTTCCATGAGTTCCATGCAGTCATCGCTCCCAGTGCAAAGTAACTTATTGTATTATTCTATTTCTTCCCTAGTGGTTAATTTTTCAAAATCAAAATTTCTTCTTTCTGAATTAGTCCAATGGCTCTTTTATGGAAAAAATAATTTACGTGGGCTGGTGGGATAGGACAGGACTAGAGTACTTCCAAATAAAATCATTTACGGCAGCCGACAAGACTCACACGTACTAATATAAGTCACTGGCATAACTTAATCACGCTGAAAGAACTGATCACTACCATCAACATGCCACTTAGATTATGGCTAACCAATCTCTCTTCTTCCAATTTATCCTTGATTGTCATAGAAACAATGAAAACTCCATTCAACGTCAGGATGGGCTGGCCGACCAGTCCCGTTGGACAGTCATACCCCTCACTGTAAAACACAGGTCCGCATCTACAGTGCCATAGTTGCTTATATTTTCATTTCGTATTACATAGCTTCAATTACTAAGGTCGACTTATCAGTTGTTGAAGATAAGTCGACATTAGTTTTATTTCATGCATGTTTGATCTTATTATATTTTATGAGACATATTTTATTGTGTTTTAACAATAAAATTAACCACTAAGATCTATGTTTAGTGGTTTTTGTAAGCACCTAATTTTCTTAAAAATTATGCAAGATATTTAAATTTTTAATACACCATATCAAACAGTGAATAAAAAATATTCTCTGTATATAACTAACTCATGCATTACTAATTCCTACATTAGTAATACATCTTATTCAGAGTGTAATTTCCTGTTATAAATCGCTGTTTTGTTTTTTCATTGAAACGGCAACAAGAATGTTGGGCCCTCTCTAAAGTCTCAAAAGGGGGCATTGCATCTATACCCGCTTTTTGTGTCACGTTTTAACTTATGCCCGTTTTGCAAAAAAAATTACAAGTGTACCCATTTTTTCGCTTAACTTTAGCATACGGGGCTGAAGTAGCAAATGCAATAACGCAAAACTTCAGCATTTCTAGAAAATAGGCCTGAAGTTCAGCTCTAGAGCTGAAGTTTTTGTTTTGTAACTGGCGAACTTCAGCTCTAGAGCTGAAGTTTTGTTTTGTAACTGGCCTAGAGCTAAAGTTTTTATTTTGTAACGGAAAAACTTCAGCTCTAGAGTTGAAGTTTTTATTTTTGTAACTAGCGAACTTCAGCTCCAGAGCTGAAGTTTTTGTTTTGTAACTGGGAAACATGAGCTCTAGAGCTGAAATTTTTATTTTTATAATTGGTAAACTTCAGCTCTAAAGCTGAAGTTTTTATGGTAACTGTCAAACTTTAGCTCTGGAGTTATTTGGTTCATTGTAAAAACTTCAGCACTGTATAACAAATAGTTATTTAGTTCATTGTAAAAACTTCAGCTCTGGCTTCTTCTTCTTCTTCCTCATTACGTCATCGGTAAGCCTCTCTCCGTTGTTAATGTTACAATCTTGCTTTATTGTGGCACTAAATCTTCCATGTAAAAATGACGGATTCCCTATCCTTTGTCAAAGTAAGCTAAAAATGTGAATATGGTTTTATTCGAAATGAAAGAATCCATCCAAGTAGACTTATTCAAGTCAACTTCAAGTTGCAAAAAAATTTGGGATGCCAAAGGAAGAAAAAAAAGAGAGGATATTAGTACCGGTGAAGTTAAAGATTTTGAGAAGGACAGAGAAAGTATATCCACAAAATATGAAAATTTACTGAACACCAACGTGGATGATAAGGATTCCATATACCACCTGGATGATCATATGACTTTGAAGGACAGTTTTGTTTATAAATTCCTTTCATTAATGAATTATGCAAATGGATATAAACCAACCACGGAAGTGTGTACTGTATTTGGTATAAGAAAGTCATTTTTTAACAAAGATTATGAATTGGACGATGAGAACGAAGAAAGAAAGAAAGAAGAAGAAGAAGAAGAAGACAACGAAGAGGAGAAGGAAGAGGAGAAGGGGGCTGAAGTTATTTAAAAAGTTGGTACAAGTTAAAAATTTTAAAAAAAATAGGTATAAATTGAATGGAGGCGACCAAATAGCACGTCCGGTGCAATTTTTATTCTCAAAAGTTATAGTACGAAATCAACAAAGAGGGCCCAAAATGTTATGTAGCTTTATCAGAATTTGACCCCTCAAAGTTTTGCAATAAATGCAATTTAGCCCTGCCAACTAACTCTGTCCAAAAATCATGGTCTGTATACCTTCCCCCTAACAATCTTAATTAAGAAACGGTCCCAAAGTCGACCATAGTAGTAGCTGTATAACCAAATTAGTATATTGATTAGGACGGTGAACAAAAATTATAATAGCATTTTCAAAGAAAATAAATAAAAATTTCTTCGACGATAGTAACGGAGGCGGAATTATCGCTAAGGGGTTCAGAAAAGAAAAAAGGTAAAAAAAAAAAGTAACACTCTTGACCACTAAACTATGCTTTTGGATTGTGTCAGGGGGGTTCAAAACACAATATATAGAGATAAAAAATATATTTTATCTTAATCTTATATGTACATTGTAATTTTTTGATAAATAGGATTCGAGTGAACACCCTACCGTCCCCTTAAATCCGACCTTGGTAGTTAGACAACAGTAGTGGAGCCACCTAAAAGCAAGGAGAATCAATAGAATTTCATTCATCCGAAAGTTACATCATAAATTGGGTAAAAGCAAATTGATTTCGTATACATATAAATTTTTGAATCCCTTCGAAATAAATAAATAAAACTTTGCAGTGTGGTTAAAAAATATTACTCCACTAGATATTGCATTCCTACATCACTGCAAGTAAAATAGGAATTAGCAGCAAATACATTCTGTCATTAAAAATAAAAATAAAAAATCCATTGCTAATTTTACTTAGTTACGAGAATATCATTTTTTTTATTAGTAACAGGTTATTTAGCGATAAATCAACGATAAATTTTATAGCTAGTTTTTTTTAATAGTTTTTTCGAATCCTTTTATTGGATTTTGTGAAAGGGGATAATCTTCAAGAATTTCGGCCAATATAATTAAGAAAATTTAATTATCTATATGTGAATGAATAACTTATTCTTCCTTTAGCGACATGTCATACATCCGTTGCCTGACTATTACTTATGGTTTCGATGGAAAATTTAAAATTCATTAACTTTAAATTATGACTCCGTCTTTAGGGTTGGCACAATAAAAACACCTGTCCAAGAAATAGACAGCTAACTACTTGAGAAAGAGGTTTTAATTAATTTTGAGTTTTTTAAGAGCCCGTTTGGATTGGTTGGAAAAAGTAGCTTTTAAGTGCTGAAATTTATTTTATAAATAAGCAGTTACCTGTTTGGATAAAAGTGCTGAAACTTAAAAAAAACTATTGAAGTGTTTGGTAAACAAGTATTGTTAAGAACTTTTTTCTGTTAAAAAAATAAAAATATCCTTAAAGTTATTAATATTATAAAAGTAGCTGATTACTACAATATACTTGATTCAAGTAATGCAAACAAAAAATAATTTATATTTTAATTTAATTAATTACTTAAGATAGTTTTTTTATTGTTTGTCAAGAAAATAAAAAGAATAATTTTTTCTTTATATATATCTGTATGAGAATCTAATTGATCAATTGGTACACAGTTACATGAAGAAACTTAAGTACACAGTCACTGAACTACAACCTTAGGGTTTCCGCTGTAACTTGTAAATAATGGTGTGAAAAGTTGTGTCATGGTTTTTGATCTGTGCATGAAATTAGGAACTCTTTTATATTTTGATTTTCTTTGTCTTGAATTCTCTCCCCTTCTTATTTTACGATTTTAGACTATAAGTTTTCACCGTCTCAGCTTTCTTTTTCCTTCTTAGTTCCACTATCAACGTCGTAAATGGTAGGTTTGTACTTGTTTTATATTTTGGCGTTTTTCAACTCCTTTAATTTCATTTGCAAAAGATAATTAAGTGTGTGTTTAGACCGATTTCAACGTGAAGAAAATGAAATTAAAAATATAAAATATTTGAGATAAGAAATTAGAAATACAGGTATACAGGTAATAACCCACGGAGAGGAAAACCGTCGTTGGCACCGATGATTTAGGAGAAACACGATGATTTAGGTTTCTATTATTGAGGGCAATTTTGGTATTATAAAAAATTATAAGGGACAGGAGGGTAATTTCACTGATCAAACCAAAATGGTTTTTAATCCAAAATAAAAAAAGTTGGGGCATACCAACTTCTTGCTTTCAGCTTTTTTTAAATATTTTTTTTGCTTTTTTTAAGCAACTTTTTTTTAATCCAAACACTCCATCCCATAAAAAAGTGCTTAATCCAAACACCCTCTAACTTCTAACTAAAACTGAACTAATGTGACACTTCAATTATTTTCTGTCTCAATTTGCTTGTCCTATTTAGAATCAATGGGATTAAAATACTAGGAATATAAATACTTGACAATCGACAAACAGACAGAGGTTGAGGAACAAAAGATAAATTGCATTGAGAAAAATAAAAGTGTATTTCGTAGCTAGTAAAGTAAGGATAAAACATTATCCTGGTTCAATAATTGTCTTTGGAACACCCTTTCTTTATTTTTTTTTTAATTTTATAATATATATACCGGGCACGGAAAATGAGGGAGGAATTAAAAGGTGAAGAATTAAATCCTCATCAATAAGGCAACGTCAACCCAGTATAATCTCAATTAATGGGGCCTGGGGAAGGTACTGTGTACGCAGACCTTACCCCTACCCTTCGGTAGAGAGGCTGTTTCCAAATAGACCCCCGACATCCTTCCCTTCAAGAACTTTCCATCATGCTCTTGGGGAGACTCGAACTCACAACCTCTCGGTTGGAAATGGGGGTTGCTTACCATCAGAGCAACCCCTCTTGTCTCTCATCAATAAGGTGAATGTTCGGATAACCAACTAACTGCATCACTAAGATTTTCTAGTCTGTGGAACATCTTTCATGTATGCAGAAGGGACTCAGAATTTGAAATTTATGGATTCGTATTCTATTTTTTTTTAAATTGCTGGATTTTAAATTAATAAAAAGGTAAAGTTCAAATAGCCAACTAACTACATTACTAAGATTTTCTCTTCTTTGGAAAATTTCATGTATGTAGAAGTCTTTATCAAAATACTATAAAGATTCAAATAGTTCGTTAAATAAAAGAATGACGGATAGGCGAAACTAGAATTTGAAGCTTTTGGGTTCAGCATTTTAATTTTTTTATGTTAGTGGATTCTAAATTGATCATTTGTACATATTACATAAATTGTTTAAGATAAATACGAGTCGTATTATACGATGTTTGTACTAAAGCTACTGGCTGCTGAACATGTTTTATGGCACTCTAGATCCGCCCGTGATGACCGATATCTTGAAAGCTTCCTTATCCATAAGAAATTTGTTGTCATAGAAATATAGAATGAAGATTAAATTTGTGCAGCTGATAATATAAATAATTAAGCCATTAACCAGATGAAATTTAATTATCCATTGGATTTCATGCAAAAATGTCATGTCCTTGCAGTCTTTCTTAAAATGAACAGGCAGAATCCAGCCTTATGTGATTACAATTTTTTAGCAAATCTTCTACAAGTAGAAATAATTACTAAATTATGTACAAACACTAAACTGAATGTGAAAAGTTATCACAAAAAGCACCACTTGATTTTGACGTGAAAAGTTCCAATTAAATAAGCATACAATAATTTAGAGTATGTTATGAATAATTTGTACATTGGATACTACATTGGATGTTACATTGGATACTACATTAGATGCCCATGTTGTGAATAATTGAAAGATTAAATTTCCTATTTTATGTCAATCATCTTTACTTTTTATGCCTATAAAAGGCCATGTAATTGCAATGGAAAAATACACCAAAGTGAAAGAACAAAA
>MU719570.1:103193-121765 GCA_026770625.1 Nicotiana glauca
TTCAATTTTAAGCTTCGGAAATGAGAATTTTCATTTAAATTTGACTCCAAACTTCTTGAATTTTAATTCTGACCATACACACAAGTCAATATACCTGAGATGAAGCTGCTCATGGCCTCAAACTGGTTAATGATGTGCCGGAGCTCAAAACGACCGGTTGGGTCGTTACAAATACAACGAAGGGGAAAACAGAGGAACATGCTTTAGGGTTATCAGATATAAACAGGATATCAAGGAATATTGGAGAAACAATCTATAGTTTAGCTTCTAACAAGGAAATAAGAAATAAAGATAACTTTCATATTCAGCTCATCTTGTTTCACGCGTGCAACCCGATCCCATTTCTCAAATTTCGTGGTAGGCGTACCACCCGCTCCTATTTCATAATATCTCGTGGTAGGCGTACCACCCGCTCCCTTCTCATTAATCTTGTGGTAGGCGTACCACCCGCTCCCATTTCATATTATCTTGTGGTAGGCATAACACCCACTCCCATTTCATCATATCTTGTGGTAGGCGTACCACCCGCTCCCTTTTCATAATATCAAATAATGCACGGCATCACCCTTCGTGCTTTATCACTCTTTCTCACCCAAACAACAATCACAAATAAGGGGCAAGAAAGTAAATAGAATAATAATAGAGATCCCAATAAGGGCACAACAATTAAGCAATAAAATTCCGGGCAAGGGAGATACCAACAATTTAACAAAATATCTCGGCAAGGGAATTATTCAATAATTCTCTCTCTTTCTTTCATTTCTTACTTGTAATTCATTTTACCACTTGAGACAATGCTCCAAAGGGTTTAATCAGTTCGTATACTTTCTCAGTTTACTTATAACTTGAGCCAACGCTCCTCAAATATTAAATATCACAATTTCTTTCACATACTCTTCACAACATATAGAAGTCATCATTTAAACATGGAAGATATAATGAAATCCGAATATTCGCAATATAAAGACTCACGGTCATGCTAGACACCAACGTATAAATACTCATCACCATGCCTATACGTCGTACTCGACAAATAGCAAGTAGCAAATGAGACTTAACTCTTATTCCCTCAAGCTAAGGTTAGACCAAACACTTACCTCGATGTCTTACAATCAACTCAAGCTTCAACTATAGCTTTACCACGTGATTCCAACACCAATTCGCTCGTATATAATCACAAATTATTTAATTACATTAATAAATACTAAATGAATCAATTTGAAATATTCGCAATATAAAGACTCACGGTCATGCTAGACACCAACGTATAGATACTCATCACCATGCCTATACGTCGTACTCGACAAATAGCAAGTAGCAAATGAGACTTAACTCTTATTCCCTCAAGCTAAGGTTAGACCAAACACTTACCTCAATATCTTACAATCAACTCAAGCTTCAACTATAGCTTTACCACGTGATTCCAACACCAATTTGCTCGTATATAATCACAAATTACTTAATTACATTAATAAACACTAAATGAATCAATTTGAATGCATAAAATGAATTTCCCAAAAATTTTCCCAAAAAGGTCGAAAATGCCCCCGACCCACGTGGTCAAAACCTGAGGTTCGAACCAAAACCCGGTTACCCATTCCCTTACGAACCCAAAAATATAATTTGTTTTGAAATTGGACTTCAAATTGAGGTCCAAATCCCCAATTTTAGAAAAACCTAGGTTCTACCCAAAACATCCAATTTCACCCATGAAAATCCTTGATTTTAAGTCGAAAACATGTTAAATGATGTTAATGATTGAAGGAAATGAGTAAAAACTAACTTACAATTGATTTGGAGTAGAAGAAATCCTTGAAAAATCGCCTAAGTGTGTTTGAGTTTGAGGAGTATGAAAAAATGAAGTCTAAAATCGGTTAAGTGTGAAATATATAGGTCTCTGATATGGGAATTGCGAACAGAGGCTCGCAATTGCGAACCCTGACCCTCAGATATGGGAATTGCGAGAAATTAGTTCGCATTTGCGAACGCTGTCCAAAATCCTAGACCTTCGCATTTGTGAGACAATCATCACATTTGCGATGGTCGCATTTGCGACATGTTGATCCCAATTCCGATCACTGGCCAAAGTGGGATGGGCTTCGCATTTGCGACCAAAAGTGTCGCATTTGCGAGAACTCGACCTTCGCATTTGCGATGAATTGCTTGGCATTTGCGAGCCAAGGCAGGCCTGGGCTGATTTCACATTTGCAATCCAGCCTTCGCATTTGCGAGTTCGCATTTGCGAACATGCCTGTTCATACCAGATTTTCCAAAGTTCCAAAATGCAATCCGACCCTTATCCAAAACTCACCCGAGCCCTCGGGGCTCCAAACCAAATACGCACACAACCTCAAAAATATCCTGCGGACTTATCCGAGCGATTAAATTGCAAAAATACCATCATATACATCGAATTAAGCCTCAAGTTTCATGATTCCTTCAAAATTTTCATAAAACATCAAGTTTCCATTTTAAGTCCAAAATACGTCAAACGATGTCCGTTTTCAACCAAACTTTACAGAAAGCACTTAAACCACATGTAAGACTTGTATCGGGCACCGAAATCAAAATACAGGCCCGATACCATCACCTTCTTATCAGATTTCATTTCCAATTTCCTTGAATATTTTCAGAAAATAATTTTACTCAAAAATTCATTTCTTGGGCTTGGGACCTCGGAATTCGATTCCGGGCATACGTTCAAGTCCCATATTTTCCTATGGACCCTCTGGGACCATCAACTCACTGGTCCGGGTCCGTTTTCCCAAACTTTTGACCAAAGTCAAATTTATTCATTTTAATATTAAAAAAACTAGCATTTTCTCAAAGAATCTCATATTTAAGCTTTTCGGCTACGCGCCCGGACTGCGCACGCAAATCAAAACAACCCTAATTGAGGTTTTCAAGGTCTCAGAAGTACAGAATAGGTAAGCAAACAGGTGATGACCCTTTAGGTCATCACATTAATTAAGGCCCACATGTATTTGAAAGTGTTGCTTAGAGGTCAATAAAGTGAGCGTTAAGGTACAAATTATTTTTATAATAGAGACAAAAGATACTAGTAGGTGAATTCTTTCTATTATTTTCTATGGCTCAGATCGACAAAGTTATATATCGTAGTGGTAGGAGGTAGCATGTATCTATGGAATAATCGAAGTGTACAAGTTGGTTCGAACATACCTGTATTGACAGTTATAATAAGTACTTAGTGGAATAGCTTGCCTGGACACATGTATGGTTGATGGTCAATAAAGTGTTGGACTAATGGTCAATAAAGTGCGCGCAGAGTTCAAATTACAATAAAGACAAAAGATATTAGCCGATGATTTCTTTCTATTTTTTATGCTTTCATTGGCAAAGTTATATATCATAATGGTGGAAGGTAGCAAGTATCTAGTGACATAATCTAAGTGCACAAGCTAATTCGAACATTTGTACAAGTATAAGTAAAGTGTTGGGCACATGACCATGTTGTCCAACCAAAGGCCCAATAGCCTATTCTCTTTTGGTTTCCATTCCTATTTGGAATTGGATTCGATTTCTTCCTATTTTGAGTGGGTTTTGGATTTAAGAGAAAGCACCACTCATGATCTATAAATAGAAAAACCTTAGAGAATTATCCTATGCTCATTGATACAAGTCTTTGAAAGACTTAAGCACATACGAGTGGTTTAGAGAGAGCATTCATCAAGAGAGAAGAGAGAAGAAAAGTATTTGTTTTGCTGCAGATTTTAATTCCAATCAGCCAACTTTAAATCACGTTTTCCCTTTTGTTAACCGTTGGATCGGGCTAAAATTTTGGTTGAATGTTTGTAACATCTTGATCTTAGATTGTAACGGCGAAGATCGGATTTGGAGTCTCATAGCATGTGATTTCGGGCCTCGAACATCAGCTTCATTTTGTGGATTATACTCTTTCTTCAATTGATTAGTTGTTGCTCTTGTTGCTATTGTTGCTCCGTGTTTGGCCCTTGTTGTATAGCCAATTTGGAAATTTTTTGTAACCCTCTTATTGTTATAGTTGAGCGTTTTGGATCTTTCTGATCCCTTGGTTTTTACCTTCGATTTGGAGGGTTTTCCATGTTAAAATTTAGTGTTCTTTATCTTCTTTATTTTCGGATTTGTCTTTTCCTCATATTAACAGTGGTATCAGAGCCTTGGTTATTTATCCGGGTTGTCACAAAATGGAGGCGAATATGAGCAAGATGGTATATTTAAATGGGAGAAATTATAATGTTTGGAGAAGAAAGATAAAAGACTAGTTGTTCGTGAAGAAGATGCATCTACACGTTTTTTCAGCTCATAAACCCCAGAGTATATCCAATGAAGATTGGGATTTTGAGCACCAACAAATATGTGAATATATACGAAAATGGGTTGAAGATAATGTTCGCAACCATATTGTGAACGAGATACATGCAAGATCATTGTGGGAAAAGGTAGAGACTCTTTATGCTTCAAAAACCGGGAACAACAAATTGTTTCTGCTAAAGAAATTGATGACACTTAAATACAAGGAAGGCAGCCCTATCCTTGATCACATAAATGATTTTTAGGGCGTCATTGATCATCTATCTGGAATGGGAGTTAATTTTGATGATGAGATACAAGGACTTTGGCTTCTTAATACTCTGTTAGACTCTCAGGAAACTCTTCATGTTTCTTTGACAAATTCAGCTCCTGGAAATAAGGTGACCATGGAATATGCCAAGAGTGGTGTGTTGATCGAGGAAGTAAGGAGAAAATCTCAGGGTTCATCCTCACAAGCAGATATCTTGGTTACAGAAGACCGGGGGAGAGATAGAACAAGAGGCTCAAGGAATAGAGGTAAAAGTAGAAGTAAGTCAAGGTCCAAATACTACAATATTACTTGCAACCACTATGGCAAGAAAGGACGCATCAAAAGGTTTTGTCGCAAGTTGAATCAAGACACTAGAGAAGGAAAGAAAGTTGAAAATAACGAGAATAATGTTGCTGCTATTGTTCGAGATGACCTTATTTTTTCTTATGATGAAAAAGTCATCAATTTGGTATCCCATGAGACTAGTTGGATAGTAGATTCTGGAGCTACCTCACATGTCACACCAAGAAAAGATTTTTTCTCATCTTATACTGTTGTTGATTCTGGAGTGTTAAAGATAGGCAATGCCAGTGAAGTTAAGGTATTTGGTGTTGGCATCGTTTGTTTGGAAACTAATAATGGTTCAATGTTAGTTTTTCAAGATGTCAAGCATGCTCCAGACTTTCATTTTAATTTGATCTTCGCAGGAAGATTAGACGATGAAGGTTACCATAATGCCCTCTTTAATGGCCAATGGAAGCTCACTAAGGGCTCGTTAGTAGTGGCTTGCGGAGACAAGTCTTGTTATATATTTGTGACACAGGGCTCTATTTTTAATGACTTAATAAATATGGTAGAAGGTGATACTTTATCAGAATTATGGCACAGAAGATTGAGTCATATGAGCGATAGGGGGATTACGTGTTTGGCTAAGAAAAGTTTTCTTTCTGGATTGAAACAAGCAAAGCTAAAAAGGTGTATCCATTGTTTAGCTGGCAAACATAAAAGGGTTTCCTTCCATAGTCATCCTCCCTCAAGAAAGCCCGATTTATTGGAGCTAGTACACTATGATTTGTGTGGTCCTTTTAAGTAAAGTCAAAAAGTGGTGCACTTTACTTTGTGACCTTCATTGATGATCATTCTCGTAAGCTATGGGTGTATTCTTTGAAATCTAAAGATCAAGCACTTGGCATGTTTAAGGAATTTCAGGCCTTAGCTGAGAGACAGACGAGGAAAAAATTAAAATGTATTCGCATTGACAATGGTGGTGAATATTGTGGTCCCTTTTGATAACTATTGCAAGGAACAAGGAGTTTGCCATCAGAAAACTCCACCCAAGACGCCTCAATTGAACGGTTTGGCAAAGAGGATGAATAGAACTCTAGTTGAGAGAATTAGATGCTTACTTTCAGAGGCTAATCTTCCAAATACATTTTGGGCGGAAGCACTTAACACTTTTGCCTATGTTATTAAATTGTCTCCTACTGTTGCTTTGGATGGTGATGTCCCAGACATAGTTTGGTTTGCCAAAGATGTTTCTTATGATCACCTGAGAGTTTTTGGGTGTAAAGCTTGTATGCATATTCCTAAAAATGAGAGATCAAAACTGGATGTCAAAACTAAGCAGTGCATCTTTATCGGTTATGGTCAAGATGAGTTTAGGTATCGTTTTTATGATCCAGTTGACAATAAACTTATTAGAAGTCGTGATGCATTATTCTTTGAAGACCAAACTATTGAAGATATTGACAAAGCTGAGAAGATATATTCTCAGAGTAATGAGAGCTTAGTTGATATTGATCTAGTTTCAATTGCTAAGGCACCTATTGCACATGAAGGAACTCAAGACAATGATGGAGATACTGATCAAGATCAAAATAATCATCATGGTATAGATGTTATGGAAGCTCCAGTTGATGAAGTTGTGGTTGATCGGCAATCAATTCCTGCACAGGTAACTACTTCGAATGCTCCTGAAACCTCTCTTAGAAGATCTACAAGGGAGAAGCAAAAATCCATGTGCTATCCTCCTAATGAGTATGTACTTTTGACTGACATGGGAGAACCTGAGAATTATGATGAAGCCATGCAAGATAATCATAAAGATCATTGGATCGAAGCGATGGAAGATGAGATGAAGTCACTCCTTGAGAATGGCATATATGAGTTAGTGAAATTGCCGAAAGGTAAGAGAGCTTTATCTAACAAATGGATATCCAAAAATAAAGCAAGATAACCATACCTGTGCGCCTAGATACAAGGAGAGGTTAGTTGTTAAAGGTTTTGGCCAGAAGAAGGGAATTGACTTTGATGAAATTTTCTCCCATGTTGTGAAGATGTCTTCTATTCATGTGGTTCTAGGCTTAGCCGTAAGTTTAGATTTAGAGGTTGAGCAGATGGATGTCAAGACTGCTTTTCTTCATGGTAATTTAGATGAGGTGATTTATATGGAGCATCCTAGGGGCTTTGTAACTAAGGGAAAAGAAAATCATGTCTGCAAATTGAAAAAGAGCTTGTATGGATTGAAACAAGCTCCAAGGCAATGGTATTTGAAGTTTGAATCTGTCATAGAAGAACAAAGGTACAAGAAAACTTCTTCAGACCACTGTGTATTCTTCCAGAAGTTCTCTGATGATTATTTTATTATTTTATTTCTTTATGTGGATGACGTGCTTATTGTTGGCAAGAATAAATCCAGAATTGCAGTCCTTAAAAAGCAATTGAGCAAATCATTTGCGATTAAGGACTTGGGGCCAGCAAAGAAAATCTTGGGCACTCAAATCCACCGACACAGAGATAGAAAGGAGTTATTTCTGTCCCAAAAGAAATACATTGAGAAGGTACTCAAGTGGTTCAATATAACAGATGCAAAATTGGTTAGTACTCCTCTTGCTAAACACTTCAAATTGAGTATTAGTCAGAGTCCATCTACTGATGAAGAGAAAAAAGAGATGTCTAGTATTCCTCACTCTTCTGTCATTAGTAGCTTGATGTATGCTATGGTTTGCACTAGACCAGATATTGCACATGTCATTAGTACTGTTAGTAGACTCTTTTCTAATCTTGGAAAAGAACATTGGGATGCAGTAAAATGGATATTAAGGTATGTAAAAGGTACTGCAGATTTGAAGTTGTGCTTTGGCAATGGCAAGCCTGAACTTGTTTGTTACACAGACTCTGATTTAGGAGGCAATCTTGATAATTCAAGATCTACTTCTGGTTATTTGATCACTTTTTTAGGGGGAGCTGTTTCTTGGCAATCTATACTACATAAGTGCATAGCTCTATCCACCACAGAAGTCAAATATATTGCTGTCACAGAAAGTGCCAAAGAACTATTATGGATGAAGGAGTTTATTAATGATCTTGGCTTTGAGCAGCCAAGGTACATTTTATTTTGTGATAATCAGAGTGCTATCTGTCTCATCAAGCACTCCACTTTTCATTCCAAAACCAAACATATAAATAGAAAGTATCATTGGATAAGAATGGTTGTGGAAGAAAAATTATTTAAGGTTGAGAAGATACACACTGATGAAAATTCTTCGGATATGTTGACAAAGGCGGTAGTTGCAAATAAACATGAATTTTGTAGAAAATTGGCAGGCATGAAGCCTGTCAATAGTTCCTCTATTTGAAGACACATTTGGTCCCTTGGCTGGAGGGGGAGTTTGTTGGGCACATGCCCATTTTGTCTAGCCAAAGGCCCAATGACCTAATCTTGTTCTCTTTTGGTTTTCATTCCTATTTGGAATTGGATTCGGTTTATTCCTTTTTTGAGTAGGTTTTGACTTTAAGAGAAAGCACCACTCATGATCTATAAATAGGACAACCTTGGAGAATTATTCTATGCTCATTGATACAAGTCTTTGAAAGACTTAAGCACATAAGAGTGGTTTAGAGAGAGCTTTTATCAAGAGAGAAGAGAGAAGAAAAATATTTGTTTTGCTGCAGATTTTTATTCCGACCAGCCAACTTCAAATCATGTTTTCAGTCTGTTAACCGTTGGATCGGGATGTAATTTTGACTGAGTGTTTGTAACATCTTGCTCTTAGATTTGAACGGTGGAGAGCGAATTTGGAGGCTCGTAGGATCTGATTTAGAGCCTCGAACAACAGCTTCATTTTGTGGATTATACTCTTTTTCAATTGATTAGTTGTTACTCTTGTTGCTATTGTTTTTGGACCTTGTTGTGTAGACAATTTGGAAAACTTTTGTAACCCTCTTATTGTTATAGTGGAGCTTTTTGGATCTTTGTGATCCCGTGGTTTTTACCTTCGATTTGAAGGGTTTTTCACATTAAAATTTGGTATTCTTTATCTTCTTTATTTTTGGGTTTGCCTCTTCCTCAACATAACAATAAGTACATAGTGGAATAGTTGGTCCGGACACTTGTACTAGCAAGGGTACTAGTACCTAGCAAAATAGTTGAAATACACGTAAATTATATGTACTGTAGCAGGTATTTGCTGGAATAATACTCAAGGTGTGGAAGCTATTCTGATTATCTGTAATTAAGGGAGAATAGTAGTATTTGGCGAGTAATTAATACACACGGAAGTTGGTTCATATATCATAATTCTAAAAAAATATAAATAAGACCCACAAGTCAAAGATAAAAAAGTGTGAGCAAGTTGGTTCTTTCAATCTCGTAATTGTTGCTACCTTTCATCATGCAGCCTGTATAGTTTTAATCTTGTAAGTATGCCCAATCTCTAGGCTTCATATATAAACCTTGATAAGATGTCCCTTTGGCCATTTATGAGTATACTGAATTTCTTTGCTCGGTACTTGCTTGAATTCACGAATATTGTTATATCTCATCGCATAGGTTCGTTTAACCATCCGTATGAAATTACTGCCATGACTCTCACTTTAATTTATCGTTGCTGATGTCTGCTATTAAATCCCAGTTTAATCTCGTTTCTCATTCCATATGTATAAATTTAAGTCCTTTAATGCTTCCTCATTACTGTTCATCTTTAGAATAACGGTCTAATCTTATCTCACACATGGTAAATTTTGTCCATCCATTGTTGATCCATCTCAATATTGATCTATAATGTGCTGTTGATAACTTGAAACCTCTTATATAATCACTAGGGCTTGCGTTGATCGTGGAACATTTGAAGTGATTTTTCTGATCCACCTAGGGCGATACTATACGCCCATAACTGTATTTCATAGCATTCTAGTATGACTTACCTTACGTGGGTATGTTAATCCCATACAATTCGAGAAATCCTCTTCAAATCATTACTTAATCGAAGGTCCAAAAGTCATTCTTTATCCATCACAATTATACCATCATTCTACTACCAGGGCAGTATTCCATTTCTTCTAAATGCCATTAGTCTTAGACCCTTTTGAGTTCATTCAGGCTATACTGAGCTTTGTATACCTTAGAGATACCATAAGCGCTTCTTGTTTTCATAGGCTTAATCGTGAGAACTTATCCATTCTTGTCGCCTTCTCACTCGCCCTTTCTTATCCTTATTCCTGACTTCTAAAACCTTGTCGCTTTACCATACTTTAGTTTTCCACTTGCACATATCCATTTATACTATTCGCAACCTCCTTTCAATGTGATTGTATCATAGATTTCCTTGTGTTATTCTAGAACATCAAGCGAGACATCATATCGTCTCTAACTCTTATTTACTCTCTTAACTAGACCACTCGATACGTAGAAACCATATGCCAGAAGACATGCCGCTGGCGATGCCGCTATCATTCTCGGTTATTGGATCCTCGTGATTATAGCCTTCTATCTAAAGTATGGAATATTCTCAACCTTCTGCTTTTAAGTATCTCATTCATTGTTCTCCTTTACCTTACTTTCCTTAAAGCCTCACATCCCATCTTCTATCTCTTTTATGACCTTCCCTCCACATAGATATAATTCACATTCACGTCTTGAACTCCTATTATAATACATGCACCTTTTTACACAATCTCGTGAGAGCTTCATACTAACTTCTTATGAGACTGGTACCCTTCTAATTGGCTTTATCGTAGAGCCGTTACAGAACATAGTTTTTGTGCTATCTCTCTTGGACCTCTAATATTAAGAGTGATTCTGCTATGTTCTCAATCATGATTCCTATAACTTCTAGGTCCAATAATTAGATTCTTGATTTACTTTGTTGATGTAACTCTTTAGTTTCCTTCTTCTTCTGATCAGCCTATACGTAGGCTTAAGCTATCTTCCAATCTGTGGCCCATGGTATCAGTTATTACTTTAGCCTTTCATGGGCATTATGGAATATCCATGATACAATCTTCTAACAATTCAATCCTTTGTCTATGCCCTGGGCTCAATTCTTTCTTTTAACTTATATCGGAGTCTTCTATGGCTGTATGATTATCAACAAATATGTTGCCTAGATAATGCTCCAAAATCTTAAGTGTATCCATAATGTATTGACTCTGGATCATTGATCGAATAATTCCTTTCGTTCCATCTCAGCTTTATTTAAACGTGTACAATTACTTTTCCTGGTCTTTCTATCCCTTGTTGCATCCATACTTAGCTAATCTTAAAGCCCGCACTTGCCAGAGTTTTCATAAAACTCATATGATCTCGAATATCACTTTTAATTCTTACTTACCGTTCATTAGCCATAGTAGGTGCTACTTTCCTTTGGAATGCTTATAATGTTTTTATGAGATTGTTGTTACGTAACCATTTCCTCTTTAGGTTGTTGTGCTTAGGCTGAAGCCTTCTTTCTTATCTCCTCAACTAGTCTTTCATTGTAGTACTTAGGGAGAACCCTTGACTCTTGTAAAGCTGTGAGCTTATTACGGACCTTTTTTATATCCTTATTTGCCTATAATCATCTGTAGTTGCTTGCTTCCATGACCTTGTGCTTATATGGTTGCTTTTTGAACTGATATTTTGACTGTCTTCCCAACGGAACTTTCTTTTATTTCCGTAACACTCATACGGTACCTTTAGCTACCCCAACTCTTATTTGAATATTTCTCAAATATTACAGTGTCATAACTGAGGGCTAAATTTACTATGTTGGGTTTTACTATCTTTATCTTGCATGACCTGGTGTCTTGTCTGTATCCTCTTGACTAGCCATGACTAGGCTCTTCCTGAATCAACTACTAACTACTCGTTGGCCTATTCTCATGTCAATATTCCGCGGAATATTTCTTGGATTATTTCCTTGGTCTTAACTTAAGTCTCGCACTAGATCCTTAATTGTCAATAACATATCGGGCAGGAACCCTTAATTTTTTTCCTTGACGTCATGCTTGCATAATGTTCTGGAATCGTAGCATATCTGTAGCATTTGGGTAAGTGCAATCTCATCCCTTTCTCCCTTTTTATGGCATTCTTCCTTTTATCATGCCATATTCCCCACATTTATGGGAGTACTAAGATTTGGAGCTACGACGACCTCCCTATAGATGTTTCACCTTTTTATCTTTGGCATCCTTTCACATCATCGATGACCCTTACTTGCCTTGCGGTAATCCTTCTATATAAAGGATAGCAAAATTCCTTACTCACGAGGGTGAAACTTAATATAACTGGCACATACAGTTCCTTAAGCTGAACGTTGCTCACATTGCTTGTTGTAGGAAAGCGTCTTCCTAAATGACCATTCTCTGAATTTCTTATGAATCTTCTTTTATCGTCCATTCTATTATTGGCGAAACAAAATCTGAAATTCTTATGATGGCGACTATCA
The DNA here is from genome assembly GCA_026770625.1 of Nicotiana glauca. Taxonomy (NCBI): domain Eukaryota; kingdom Viridiplantae; phylum Streptophyta; class Magnoliopsida; order Solanales; family Solanaceae; genus Nicotiana; species Nicotiana glauca. The sequence continues at coordinate 115,461 of MU719570.1, forward strand.
TCAGTCATTCAGTCCCTAATTCATGTTTAGTTTATCTTGTTCACCAATCCATACTGGTTCTATTACTCTGGGGTCTAACTTTTCCTTTTGCTAATCACGCTAGAGTTACGAACTTATTTCTCGAAATGAGGACATAATTGTATGGCCTGTGCTCTTTTGTTGTCCTAAGGCCTATCACTTCTCGTTTCTTCCTTCACTTGACTATAGATTTTGTAATATTATCATCTTTTGATCTACCGTTGTCATCCGTGTATCATATCTTACTCATAATGCTTCATTAACTCTTTTCTTATTTCCCGCTAACATTTATGCCTATCGCTTTATTCTGAAAACATAAACAAGACATTCTTTTGCTTTTTGTTTCCCTTTGCTCCATCCAATTGCTCTTCAAGTTGCTTAACATTCTTGCCTTTACTAGGGACGCGAGCCAAATTAAGGTAATATCTATCCCTTCAAGGCTTATAGTACATGTCTTTGTAGTACTCATATCTGGCTGCACTATTTCAGAGTACACCATCTGGGTGTCTCATGAAGAGATCTATTAGCATATTTGCAATATCCTTCGGAAATGTCACCGACGCACATAATTCATCCATCGTATCTTCTTATACTGCTTCTGTTAATCCCCATAGGGCATATCTGGAATGGGTGCGACTAATTTTATATACCTCTGTTACTATTGAGTATAACTTAGAAATCTTATATTCCACTGCCTCAATTATAAACGTTGTTAACCTTTAATAACTGGGCGCCTCGTACCCTTCTTCATCTTGCTTTTTCTGCTTGTTAAAACTTGTATTTACCTTCTTAATCTCTCATTGTGTTTCACCATAAAGATGGATAGACATTCTTGCCCTAAGACTTCTTATCAGGAAGCTTACACCTTTCAGTACACCCATGATCTGCTAAATACCTCATACTTACTTATCATAAGCAGGATACGAAGTCGAGTTCCTCTAATTCAATACTTTCACAACTATATCTCTTATCGATCATCTTTCTGAATGTAGGCATCGATTTATTACGAATAAAAATAGAAGCTCGGGACTTGAATTCTTATATGTGAGCTCTACCACACGATCTACAGCAAGAAGAAAAAGTGACAGTCTTAAATTCCCTGTAGCCTCTTACCTATAAGTGTGGTGCACGATACACTCATAAACAAGACTCTACTAGACACGACTTGTAAACTCCCTAGGATAGAACTGCTCTGATACCACTTTTGTCACGATCCAAACCGATGGACAGCAATGGGCACCCGGTACCTTACTCGACCGAGTACCAACGTAACGTATCTTTCTTATTACATCATCATATACACGTGACATACGGGCCAAATAGGCCAACATAATTATTTATAAACTCAAAACATAGGACGATAAGGCCGTACAATCTTTCACGCATACGACATATGTCTACAAGCCTCTAAGAGTACATAAATGTCATAAAGGTTGGGATAGAGTCCCGCCATACGAAACAATACACGTCTAAATCATACTAACCAAACAAGCAACTTCGAAGCAAATGGAGCGCACCAACATCTTCCGCTAAGATGGTAGCCTACTTGGAGGGCTCTCGACCTGTCTATTGGGACCTGCGGGCATAAAACGTAGTGTCCCCAGGCAAAAGGGACGTCAGTACGAATAATGTAACGAGTATGTAAGGCACATAAATAAGTACATCAGATACATGGAAGAACTATAGAGTACATGACTCAACCTGTAAGTCTGAATAACTTTGTAAATCATAAATTACTTTTAGCGTCATGCATATGCGTATGAATGTCATATCATTCATAGGTACATGTTTCATAACATCATCAGCCTTTGAGGGCATCCCATCATATCATATCGGCCACTATGGGCAAAATTATCATCGTATACCAGCTGATCAGGTGGCGGTGCGTATATAATGCCATAACCTTTTCCATATCCCATATATATATATATATATAATACCGTTTGAATACATACATATATACGCATATATAACACCGTTTGAATACATTCATATATATGCGTATATAACGCCGTTTGAATCATAGTTTAGCCGTGGGCAATATCATCATCATATACCAGCTGATCAGGTGGTGGTGCGTATATAAAGCCGTAACCTTTTTTCATATCTCATATATATATACACGCTTATATAACGTCATTTGGTCATGGGTCAATGCACATGTATAAATGAGTGAAATGCATGAAAAATACATAATAATCTTGATATTCCTTCCGGATAAAAATTTTCCAACTGCGTATTATTCTGAGACCCATGAACAGAAGATAATAATAATTCTCATGGGGAATCAAGAATATAGACACCCCTACTATTTCTATGAATAGAGTAACTTATAGAAGACTGTATATTTGCTCGTTTCTTTAGTATAATTTGGATCATGCCAAAAGAAAAAAGGAATAGCCTTAACATACTTGTTCCTGAAATTATTTAAACGAATCTGTTTTGCGAAATTTACATTTGGATTCCTTGAATTCTTGGACGAATTTGTTCTGCTCCTAGCGTTTTTGTGTACTGGATTTAATCTCAGTTGTTGAACTATGAAAGGTTGCTTGTCTTTGTGTATTAAAGGCAGAAGCTTAAGACTTGTAACCAAGTCTGGACGTACTACTCATTTCTTGCCCAAAAGAGACCAAGCACTTAAATGTTGAGCAAACTTTTAGAAGATGACTCATTCTTATGAGTTATGTGATTTACACGTTACTTTAGTATGAAGCATATATGACCATGAGTCATATGCTTAAGTGGTAGTCTACTGCCACGTTTTTGGAGTAAGTTTTTGTTAATTTATTTATCCACTTATTAGTTAATCGGGTAATGTCCTGTTATCCGGTAATTAACCAATTATCCGAAAAAGTAAAAATTATTTCCACTTACTTAAAATATTACTCACTTTTCACATACCTTGTACACTTTTCTAGCATGGTCATGTAGTACCTTGCATGGCACTAGTCCATAAATACCGAATATTTTAGCGTGGGCCGTATTTTACCCCAATATGCCAACTTGGACGAAAAATTTATTTTCTTTGACTTGCTTCCCCTTTCACCTTTACGAATTTATTTATTACTTGTGAAATAGCATAATCCTTATAATCTCCAAATAATCTTTTACTTGGACTGATGTCAATTACCTTACGACAAATCCAATGTACAATAGTACATGGTGCATAATCGCCGTAACTTAATACGGCGAAGTGTGACATACCGTAATGTAATACTGCTGGCTAGAACACTGTCGTAACTTAATACTGCTGGACGTAACATCATTGTAATATATTACTGCAGAGGGTGATATCATAGTAATATATTACTGCAGAACATAACATTATCATAATATAATACTGCGGGACGTAATATTGACGTAATATTGCGGGGTGTAACATAAATCTATAATTGAAACATGAATTGTGTTCATGGCAAAGGTAAGTATTTGGTCTAACCTTAGCTTGAGGGATTAAGAGTCGTGACTTATTTGCTACGTGTTAATTGTGGAGTACGACATATAGGCATGGTGACGAGTATCTATACGTCAGTGTCAAGAATGCTTGTGGGTCTTGTATTATAATTGTTATGACTCCATCGTGGCTTATTGTGCCTCACATGTTACTATCATCATTGTTCCCTTGCTGGGATATTTGTCTTAACATTATTATTCCTTTGTCGGGATGTCTGTCTTAACATTATTGTTCCCTTGTCGGGATGTTTGTCTTAACATTATTGTTCCCTTGTCGGGATATTTGTCTTAACATTATTGTTCCCTTGCCGGGATATTGTTATATTTGCTCTTGTTCCCTTGCCGGGATTCTTTGTGGTTGTTGTTGATTTGTAACTGGGATCGGGTGGCACGCCTGCCACAAGATAAATAAAATGGGAGCGGGTGATACGCCTGCCACGAGATAAATAAAATGGGAGCGGGTGGCACGCCTGCCACGAGATATATAAAATGGGAGCGGGCACGCCTGCCACGAGATAATTGAAATGGGAGCGAGTGGCACGCCTGCTACGAGATATACGAAATGGGAGTGAGTGACACGCCTGCCACAAGACATATGAAATGGGAGCGGGTTGCACGCCTGCAACGAGATACATAAAATGAGAACGGGTTGCACGCCTACAACAAGACGTGGAATGAAAGTGAATTCAGCCTTTGGTTTCCTTATCCTTGTTAGTAGTTGAATTTTGGTTCCTTTATAATTTTCTTGATATTCTGTTTTACCTGTTATTCCTCGAAGCATGTTTTTCCCCTCCTATCTTTACTTGTTTATTTTTACTTTACTTTTTTATTGTATATTATATAATTGCACCGATTTATTTGGTAGTCTGGTCCTCGCCTCGTCACTACTTCGCCGATGTTAGGCTAGGCACTTACCAACATATGGGGTCGGTTATGCTGATACTACACTCTGCACTCTTTTGTGCAGATTCCAGTGTTGTAGACTTCGGACAATAGATCGGGTGGCTATCTTCAGTCCACGCGGAGATCCAAGGTAGACCTGCAGGTGTCCGCAGGCCCTGACGTCTTCTCTATCCTTTATTTCCTGTTTCATCTATTTGATTCTCAGACAGTGTATCTTTTATTTTCAGACTCCATATTTAGCACTCTTAGATCGTCTGTGACACTGTGACACCAGATTTTGGGGTGATTAAGGCTTAAGTAGTTGTAATAGATACAAATTTAAGAGATTGTATTGTTTTCTTCCGCTTAAATTTAATTTTCGCTGTTTATACGTTACCGCTTAATGTTTATTAAAGAGAAATAATTGAATAATGAAGTAATTAGTCTTAAAGGATTGACTTGTCTAGCTCACATTAGTAGGCGCCATTACGACTCCCGAAGATGGGAAATCCGGGCCGTGACAAGTCTTTGGAACATCTTTCATGTATACAGAAGTCTTTATCAAAATACTATAAAGATCCAAAAACTTTGTTAAATAAAAGAAATGACAAGAGGAGGCAGACATAGAATTTAAAACTTATGGGTTCGGTATTCTAAGTTTTTTAAATTACTGAGTTCTAAATTGATAATAAGATCGAAATTCAGATAGCCAACTAACTGCAATACTAAGACTTTTCTCGTCTTTGGAACATTTCATGTATGTAGTAGTCTTTATCAAAACGGAAAAGGCCTAAAAATGCCACTCAACTTTCAGAAATGGTCTATCCATGCAATCCGTTAAAAAAATACTCATTTCATGCCACTGCCGTTAGACATTTGGCCCATCCATGTCATTATTGACTAACGGCAGTGGCATGGATGGACCAAATAAAGATTGAGCCGTTAGTCAATAATGGCAAGGATGAGCCAAATGTGTAACGGCAGTGGCATGAAATGAACATTTTTTTAACGGATGACATGGATAGACCATTTCTAAAAGTTGAATGGCATTTTTAGGCCTTTTCTGTTATCAAAATACTATAAATATCCAAAAACCTCGTTAACTAAGAGAATGACAGATAGGCGAAACTAGAATTTGAAACTTATGTGTTAGGATTCTAATTTTTTTAAGTTACTGGATTCTAAATGATCATTTATACATAATACGTGAATTTTTTAAAATAAATACGAGTCGTATTATACGATGTTTGTACTAAAGCTACTGGCTGCCGAACCTATTTTTTGGCACTCTAGATCCGCCGTGATGACAGATATCTTGAAAGCTTCGTTATCCATAAGAAATTTGTTGTCATAGAAATATAGAATGAAGATTAAATTTGTGCAGCTGATAATAAAAATAATTAAGCCATTAACCTGATGAAATTTAATTATCCATTGGATTTCATGCAAAAATGTCTTGTCCTTGTAGTCTTTCTTAAAATGAACAGGCAGAATCCAGCCTTATCTGATTACAATTTTTTAACAAATCTTCTACAAGTAGAAATAATTACAAAATTATGTACAAACACTAAATTGAATGTGAAAAGTTATCACAAGAAGCACCACTTGATTTTGACTGTGAAAAGTTGCAATTAAATAAGCATACAATAATTTAGAGTAGCAAATATTCTGGTGCTACGACCTCTTTTTGGTCAAAATAGCACGGGCTAGCCAGTTTTCGGATTGGTAATTGAGAAATAATCATCATTTGCAAAGTCATTAAAATATAGCCACCATTTTGCTGCAACACAGAAAGTTCTAGCATAATATACTGGAGATTGGAGCACCTGTTTATGAACTTCCAGCATATTATGCTCGAACTCCAGCACAGGTAAAGTTCCAGCATAATATACTGGAGATTGAAGCACTCATGTGCATATTATGTTGGAACTCCACCATATTATGGAATTCCA
>MU719570.1:170166-209540 GCA_026770625.1 Nicotiana glauca
ATATATATATATATATATATATATATATATATATATATATATATATATATTGAATGCAGTCTGAATTTTATTATTTAATATTTTGAATTATTATGATCTATTTTATGTTTTTTATCTCAACTCCACAATGACTTTATGTAATTTGTCGTATTACTTGTTAAAATTCTCTTTTAGTGATAAGACATTAATTTAAAGGAAGCAATATATGTACATTTTATTAGAAGGAATTTAATTTCGTTTTCTAGGAAAAATAAGAGATGGATATTTGGTTTATTTTTCAAATAATTCTATTTGGAATGCATGACCTTGTTATTGCATGTTAATGCCTCTCTTGAATATAACAATATTAGTCTACCTCATAAGAGAATATACTCTTCAAAATTGAGTAAAATTTATATGTGCACTTTTGTCTAAGTCATATAAATCTGGATAGGATTTCAAGTTGGTCAAGGATGGACCTTAATATTCATTGAAAGCAGAGGCACCAACAACTAGTGGATCATGTTTGGAAGGAAAATTGACTGCGGATGTTTCCCTTCAAAAGGAAATAAAGTTAGTGATAAGCTAGAATGACTCCCTTTTGATTTGTATGGTTAAATGAACATACTCATAAGAGATAGTTTTGAGTATTTTGTGACGTTCATAAATGATTACTCAAAATATTAATATATTTATTTGATGCACTGTAAGTCTTGATGATTTAGTCAATTCAAGGTTTTTAAGACTTGAAATAGAGAAACACCGAGGGATATATTAAGTTACTGCAATTTGATTGTAGTGGCGAGCACCTCTCCAAAGAGTTCTTTTGTTACTTATCAGAATAAGGGGTTATATCTCAATTGTCTACATTGTAAAATCCATAATATAGTGATGAGGTAGAAAGAAGAAGTAAGCCTCTTTTGGACATGGATAGATTAATGAAGTGTTATTCAGATTTGCCTTATTCATTTTTGGAATATTTTCTAGAAAATACATATTACATTCTGAATTTAGTTCCTTCTAAGTTAGCACATGTGACATCTATAGAACTATGGAATGAATTTAAGCTCAGTCAATGGCATGCTCAAATATAGGACATATGTGCTAAAAGGAAAAGCGGATATATAAATTGGAACTAAGAATTGATAGGTGCATATTTATTGAATATCCAAGAAAATAAATGGAGTTTTATTTTATTGTCCTAACGAAAATAAGGCAATTGTTAAAATAAATGCATTTTCTAGATAAGGACTGTTTAATAAACCATGTTCCTAAAAGTAAACAATTTTGCAGGAACTGAGCAAAGAAATAACTAAGTGTTCAAGAACATCAAAACCCACACGTCGAAATTGACGTTCCATTGCATTTAAGAAGTGGGAGAACGTTAGACATAACATGCCTTTATCGAGTGAGAGTGATGTTTGAACAGTGAATACTATAGTAAGAAGTCAGTAATATTTCAATATCATAAGGTAATGAAGGTAATATTATTAGTACTTCATTGTAGTGGGAGAATACTAAGAAAAATCATAGTTCGGTGTACACTCCTGGGATAGTTTCGGTAACAGGATCCCTGAAGAGTTTAATATCAAACTAGATGGTTACGAAAAAGAACTACTGGACAAAGGTTGCATCATAGATGTCAGGACCCCAAACTACCCCGGTCGTGATGACGCTTATCATAGTACTAGGCAAGACGAATCAACACTGATGACATAAGGGTCTTTTGTAAATTCATTTTTCAAATCAGTTATCAACACAAGTATATCATTTAATATAACAAAATACGCAGAAGAAGAACAATATATGAAAATACATCCACACTGCCCGATCCTGGTATCACTAGTCATGAGCCACTAAGATACTGACCAGTACTGTCTACTCAATACAAGAAGAAAAGATTGAAATAAATAACACTATGTATAGGAAGGAGAAAGTCAGGGCTGCGAACGCCGTGCAGATACCTTGATATCTCCGTAAATACTCAGAAGCTGCTGAAAGCTCTCACTCTGATGCTCTGGCACCTGGATCTGCATACAAGGTGCAGGAATTAACGTAAGTATGCCAACTCAGTAAGTAACTAAAGTAAATAAAGTTTGAGTGCAGTGACGAGCATTAAAATAATATACATAATCTAACATAAAATCTCAATAGAAATATCAAAGTCAAATCCGTAGTACAATTTAAAAACAGCTCGTAAGACTTCAGTTTCAATGAAAGTTAATTAAAACATTTGTTTAATATTTTTCAATAGAGGCTCAGCATAAAGGAAGAGTGAAAACAGTAAGTTCATAAACAAGCCCTTCGAGCATAGTATCACTTATATATATAGCCTTTCGGGCAAGCCTCTCAGTCACTCGTGACTCAACTCTCGTCAATCAACACTCGCGCTCAATAGATATCTCATAATAATAACCGCTACGGCGTGCAACCCGATCCATAAATATATATTCGACTATGCTCACTAGGGGTGTGCAGACTCCGGAGGGGCTCCTACAGCCCAAGTGCTTTATCATTGCGGCGTGTAGACCGATCCATATACATATAAATATCGCCGCGGCGTGCAACCTGATCCATAACTATATATAATCCTTACCATCAAGTCCTCGACCTCTCTCAGTCATCAACCTCACAGTGACTCAGGCATTTCAGTGAAAAATTAGGGAACTCAGCCCAAACAACTTTCATATATTTAAAACAGAGTAATGAAGATGAATCAAAGTAAACAGGTAAAAATCATGACTGAGGATATGCTTTCAAATCAAAACAGTGTAAGGAAAGTAGTAAAATACCCCTGAGGGCCCAAACAATTTGGCACAAGGCTCCAAACATGGCATTCAGCCCAAAATTAGCAGATTCATTTCTAAAACACATAGATATCATATAGAATTTATCAAAATAAGCAACTCTACAGTTACTATGGGATGGACCAAGTCACAATCCTTAAAGGTGCACACCCACACACCTATCACCTAGCAAGTGCGTCACCTCATTTATCAAAACAATACAAAATTCCAGGGTTTCATACCCTTAAGTCAAGATTTACAATCATTACTTACCTGAACCCGGATGAAAAAAATTCCACTTCGCAATGCCCTTGCCTCTTGATTCGGCCTCAACTCGCCCTGAATCTATACAAAAACAGAATCATAATATCAATATAGGCTAAAAGGAATAAAGCCCCTGAATCTATACAAAAACAGAATCATAACATCAATATAGGCTAAAAGGAATAAAGCCCAAGCAAAAATAATCAAAATAACTCGAAAATCCAAAAATTGGCCAAACCTGACCCCTGGGCCCACATCTCGAAATTTGATAAAAATCACATCACTAGAATCCTTATCCTCCCACGAGTCTATACATATGAAGAACATCAAAATCAGACCTCAATGGCCCCTCAAATCCCCAATTTAAACTCTCCAATTTCAAGCCCTAATTCTCCACTTTTAACCTTTAAATTCCACTAATTTCATGTCTAATCAGTTGGAAATCACCATAGAATCGAGTATTGAGTTCAAAAACCTTACCTCCAATCGATACCCTTCGAATCCCTCTTCAAATCCTCTCAAAAAGCTCCAAGTCCATACACAAATGATGAAATAAGGATGAAAATCGCAAAGGAAAGCTTTTATAATTTCTGCTCCAAGGATTCCGCACCTGTGGTCCTTTTCTCGCTTCTGCGATCTACCCAACCGCATATATGGTTTTCACTTATTTCCCTTAAACTGCACTTTCGCCTCCATACCCGCACCTGCGGTCACGCAGGTGCATTCTAGCTTCCGCACCTGCGGCTTCTGGCCTTCTCGCTCATGGCCGCATCTGCGGCTACTTCCTCGCTCCTGCAGATGCCGCACTTACAGTTCCCACTCCGCAAGTGCGGTTATGAATGGAACAACTGCTGAAGCTGCTGAATAACAAAAACCAAACTTTCCGACAACCTTCTGAAATCATCCCGGGGCCTCCGGGACCTTAACCAAAAATACGAACAAGTCACATATCACTATTCAAACTTATACCAACTTTCAGAACACTCAAAACAACATCAAAACATCAAAACACCCTCAGATTCAAGCCTAAGGCTTCCAAAACTTCTTAATTCCACAAACGATGAAAAAGCCTATCAAGCCTCATTTGAATGACCTAAAATTTTGCACACACATCACGAATGACACAATGGGCCTACTCTAATTTCTGGAATTCCAATCCGACCCTGATATCAAAATTTCTACTACCAACCGGAAAACGCCAAAATTTCAATTTCGCCAATTGAAGCCTAAATCTACCACGGACCTCCAAAATACATTCCGATCACGCTCCTAAGTCCCAAATCACCTAATGAAGCTATCTGAACCATGAAAATCCAATTCCGAGATTATTTACCCACAAGTCAACTTCTGGTTGACTTTTCCAACTAAATGGCCAACTTAAGAGACTAAGTGCCTCATATCCTCCAAAACTACTCCAAACCTAAACCAACCAACACGATATGATGAAATGTAGCTGAAAAACACATAAAGAAGCAGGAATGGCGAAAACGGGGCAGTAACTCATGAACGACCGGCCAGGTTGTTACATCCTCCCCCTCTTAAACAAGCATTCGTCCTCGAACAAATCAAGAAACATACCTGAAGCCTCAAATAGGTGAGGATATCTGCTCTGCATCTTCCACTCGGTCTCCCAGGTAGCCACCTCCACGGGCTGACCTTTCCACTTCACTTTCACTGAAGCTATATCCATTCATCTCAACTTTCAAACCTAATGCCCCAAAATAGCCACTGGCTCCACATCGTAAGTCAAGTCACCGCCTAACTAAACCGTGCTGAAATCCAAGAAATGATATGGATCACCAGTATACTTCCGGAGCATAGAAACATGAAATATCGGATGGACACTCGACAATCTAGGTGGCAGGGCCAGCTCATAAGCCACCTCCCCAATCTTCCAAAGTACCTCAAAAGGCCCAATCAACCGAAGACTCAATTTACCCTTCTTCCCAAATGTATAACGCCCTTCAAGGGTGAAACCTTCAGTAGAACCTTCTCCCCAACCATGTAAGACACATCACGAACTTTCCTGTTAGCATAACTCTTCTTTCTCGATTGCGCTGTACGAAGCCTCTCCTAAATCACTTTCACCTTGTCGAAGGCATCCTGCACCAAGTTTGTATCTAAAATCCTAGCCTCGCCCGACTCAAATCAACCAACTGGAGATCTGCACTGTCTCCCATATAAAGCATAATATAGAGCCATCTGAATACTTGACTAATAGTTTTTGTTATATGAGAACTCTGCGATCGGTAGAAACTGATCCCATGAACCCCCAAAATCAATTACACAAGCGCGCAACATGTCTTCCAATATCTGAATAGTGCGCTCGGACTGCCCATCCATCTGAGGGTGAAAAGATGTGCTCAACTTAACCTGAGTACCCAACTCCCACTGTACAACTCTCCAAAACTGCAAAGTAAATTGAGTACCTTTGTCTGAAATGATGGAAACCGGAATACCATACATGCGAACAATCTCTTGGACGTAAATCTCTGCTAACTGCTCTGAAGAATAGGTAGCACACATAGGAATGAAGTGCATGGACTTGGTCAGCCGATCCTCAATCACTCAAATAGCATCAATCTTCCTCAAAGTCCGTGGGAGCCCAACTACAAAGTCCATGGTGATCCGCTCCCACTTCCATTCTGGAATATCTAACCGCTAAAGCAAGCCACCCGATATCTGATTCTCATATTTTACCTGCTGACAATTAAGACATCGAACAAATCCCACAATATCCTTCTTCATTCTCCTCCAACAGTAAAACTGTCTTAAATCCCGATACATCTTCGCGACACCCGGATGGATGGAATACCGCGAGCTGTGGGCCTCCTCTAGAATCAACTCCCAAATCCCATCCACATTGGGAGCAAATATTCGGCCCTGCATCCTCAATACCCTATTATCACCAATAGTCACATCTCTGGCATCGTCGTACTGAAATCTGTCCTTGATGACAAGCAAATGAGGATCATCATACTGGCGCTCTCTGATGCGATCAAACAAGGAAGACCGATAAATCACACAAGCTAAAACCCGACTGGGCTATCCAACCTCACGAACCAATTGGACAAGGCCTGAATATCAACTGCAAGAGGTCTCTCCCCAATAGGAATATATGCCAAACTGCCCATGCTCATCGCCTTCATACTCAAAGCATCAGCCACTACATTGGCCTTTCCCGGATGGTACACGATAGTGATATAATAGTCCTTTAGCAGCTCCAACCATCTCTACTACCTCAAATTGAGATCCTTCTGCTTGAACAAGTACTGGAGGCTACGATAATCAGGAAACACCTCACAAGACACACCATACAGATAATGCCTCCAAATCTTTAATGCGTGAACAATGGCGGCCAACTTTTGATCATGAATGGGGTAGTTCTTCTCATGGGGCTTCAACTGACGAGAAGCATAAGAAATCACTCTACCCTCCAGCATCAACACACACCCAATACCAACTCTCGAAGCATCACAATACAATGTATACGAACCCGAAGTTGAAGGAAAAACTAATATTGGAGCTGTGGTCAAGGCAGTCTTGAGCTTCTGAAAGCACCTCACACTCATCCGACTACCTAAATAGAGCACCCTTTTGGGTCAATTTGGTCAAGGGTGATGCAATAGATGAAAATCCCTAAACGATCTGACAGTAATAGCCCGCCAAACCAAGAAATTTGCGAATCTCTATGGCTGAGGACAGTCTGGGCCAACTCTGAACCACCCTTATCTTCTTCGGATCAACCTGAATACCCTCATTGGACACCACGTTCCCTAAGAAAGCCACTGAATTGAGTCAAAACTCACACTTGGAGAACTTTGCATAAAGCTTCTCCCCCCTCAACCACTGCAATACCACTCTCAAATACTCTGCATGCTCCTCCTGACTACGCGAGTACACTAGAATGTCATCAATGAATACAATGACAAACGAGTCAAGATAAGGCCGAAACACGTTGTTCATCAAATGCATGAATGCTGCTGGGGCATGGTCAGCCCAAAAGACATCACAAGGAACTCATAATGACCATAACGGGTCCTGAAAGATGTATTAAGAATATTCGAGTCCCTGATCATCAACTGGTGATACCCTGACCGGAGATCAATCTTGGAGAACACATTCGCTCCCTGAAGCTGGTCAAATAAATCATCAATACGGGGCAAAGGATACTTATTATTGATTGTAACTTTGTTCAACTACATATAATCAATGCATATCCTCATCGTGTCATCCTTCTTCTTCATAAACAGAACATGCGCACCCCAAAGCAACATACTAGGTCCAATAAACCCCTTATCAAGGAGTTCTTGAAGTTGCTCCTTCGATTCCTTCAACTCCGCCGGTGATATATGATACAGTGGAATAAAAATGTAATGCGTGCCTGACACCATATCAATACCAAAATCAATATCCCTATCTAGTGGCATGCCTGGAAGGTTTATACGATACGCATCGGTAAAATCTCTTACTACTTAAACATAATCAATACTAGGAGTCTCTGCACTAATGTCCGTCACAAAGGCTAAATATGATAGACAACCTTTCCCAACCATCCGCTGCGCCTTCAAAAATGAAATCACCCTTCCGGGGACAAAATCAGTCGAACCTCGCCACTCAATCCGTGGCACATCCGGCATAGCCAACGTCACTGTCTTAGCATGACAGTCCAATATAGCTCCACATGGAGATAGCCAATCCATGCCAAACATCACATCAAAGTCCACCATACACAACAACAAAAGGTCCACTCGGTTTGAGAATATTTTGAAATTCCTATTTTCACAACCGAACATCCGAATCACGTCATACCAACTCCGTTTCTCACCAAATTTTACAGACATGCCTTAAATATTATAATAAACTTATACCAGGCTCCGAAACAAAAATACGAACCCCGATACCAACAAGATCAAACATTAACAATTTCTTAAAAACTATTACATTTTCAAACTTACAATTTTCATCAAAAATATATAGCTCGAGATAGGGACCTCCGAATCCAATTATGGGCATATTCCTACGTCCCATATTTTGATAGGGCAGTCTCTATTGTGGGCACCTCGCTTTGCTCCTCAATAACAGGATCATCTACAGGCTCCGCCGGTGGTGCAACTAATGGTAAACTCGAAGAAGTAGTGACACTCTGATACTTATTAGGGCCAATAATATAACAATACAATGTTCCAAATTTAATTCACAATGTATGTAGATAACAATAAGCTCAGAACAAGAATAATAACTAGAAAATCCTTCCATCATATTTAATAATCCAAGGCACTTTCTTCATTTAAAACAAGTGACCTTTCAAGCAGCAAATTATACAAATTATAAAGAGCTCCAGTTCAATTATCACACATAAATACCACCGATTCTGTTTGGTTCGATCCGATGTAAATGTAACCTATGCACTACTGAGGGTCGAACGATGCGAACCATAAAAGTATTTATTCACCCGCTCGCGAATCATACATGCGACGCAGTCAAATATAAATTTAAGGAATTACCCAACTCGCGGATCATACATGGACGCGGTCAAGTATAATTTTATCATTCAAATCATAACCCTTTCTTGATTCTTTTACAAATGAAGACAATTCTACTTGAAGCCGTTAAATCCTTAGTAATCCTCAACTTCATTCCTTTTGTTACAATTAGCACGTATAATCAAATAATGGTGTCCACAAAGCATGGTGTAAACCTAAAAAAACTTGTACATAACAGGAATAGTAGCTACATACGGAGTTTTGTCATTTTGTGTGAATGTAGCCCCCACAAATAATCACATATTAATTAAGTTTACCTATGGGGAAATTTCACTCTTACAAGGTTAGAAAAGAGACTAACCTTGCCTTAAATCCTACTTCCAAACTCAAGAATACGCCCAAACCCTCAAATCAGAGCCGAACAATCCAAAACTATTCAAATAGTGTAAAAACCAATCATTATAGGTTTAAAAGTTCATTTCTAATTATTAAAGTGATTGCCCAACCCCAAGGCAAGATTCCTAAAATTCACCCCCGGTCCCACGTGCCCAAATTCTGGAAATTTTCGTAGGAAGTTGTTATCCATGACCTAAGGAACATAAATATATGATTATCACTAAGTTTCATGGTCAATTTCGTAGTAAAATTCTCATTCTTATCAAACCCCAGGTTTTTCATCTAACCTATGATTTCTACCAATTTTTATGTTAAAATCTACCCAAAATCTATATATTGAACTCACAATAGGTAGAAATTATTTACCTCCAAAATCTAGGTGGCAATCCCTCTCAATAAGCTCCAATAGTTGCCCAAAAAGTGAGAGAAAATGGATTAAGTCCCGTATCAATTGAACCTCACCACCCTAGCTATTTTTGCACCTGCGAACCCGCTTCTACGGAATCGGTTGGGCCGGCTGGAACTGCACTTGCGGACGGGTTCCCGCTTCTGTGTAGAGGGAACCGAATCTGCGAAACCTGGCTGGCCATTCTTGGATCGCATCTACGAGGATTGACTCGCACCTACGAATGCACACCTGTAGAAATAGGCTCGCAGGTGCGGTTACACCAGTATTGGTGCACCAGCAGCCCTGTTGAGTTTCAAACTTAACTCGCGCTTCGTCGAAATGGCACCCGTGGCCCCCAAGGCCCTATCCAAACATACCAAAAAGTTTGAAATCATAAAACGGACTCGCTCAAACTCACAGAATGCCCAAAACAACATTAATACTAAGAACAACACCCTAAAACGAATTGAATCTAACTTAAGAACTTCAAGTTCTTCAATTTACTTCCAATGCGCGGAAACGTACTTATACTACTCGGAATGGCACCAAATTTTGCATGCAAGTTTTAAATGATATTACGGAACTATTCCCGATCTTCGAATTTTATTTGGACCTCGATATCAACAAAACCCACTCTAAACCAAATTTAAATAATTTCAAAGTTCTTCAAGAACCAACTTTTTCTATTAGGCGCCAAAAATCTCCCGGGTCATCCAAAACCCGATCCGAATATACGCCCAAGTTTGAAATCATCATACGAACTTGTTGGAACATTCAAATCCCTATTTTGAGACCATTTACTCAAAATATTGACCGAAGTCAAACTTGGCCTTTAAAGCCAACCTTAAAGAACCAAGTGTTCTAATTTCAATCTAAACTCTTTCAAATCCTAAACCAACCATCCCCGCAACTCATAAACTAATAAAAGAAAGTACATGAAGTTTTATTTAAGGTAACGGTGTTCTAGAGAGCAAAACGACCGGTCAGATAGTTACAAAATAATTATTTCATAATAAATACTATACCTAAACCAAACCCATGGTTAATAGTATATATCTCAATAATCTTCCAATTAGACTTTTAACCATGGTAATTATTAGAATATACTATATCCGAATACATGGCTAGTAGTATATGGACCAATAATCTCCTACTTAGACTCATAACCATGCATCTATAACTCTCTCATGCATTCTTTTACATGACTATTAAAAGTCTCCGCAAAATTAGATTTTGTTAAAGAATCTTTCCAAGTTATCTATTGTAACGACCCGACCGATCGTTTCATGAGTTACCGTCCTGTTCTTTTCCATTCTTGCTTCTTTATGTATTGTTCAGCTATGTTTCATCATGTCGTGTTGGTTGGTTCAGGTTTGGAGTAGTTTTGGAGGGATATGAGACACTTAGTCTCTTAAGTTGTCCATTTAGTTGGAAAACTCAATTGGAAGTTGACTTGTGGTAAATGATCTCAGAGTTGGGTTTTCATGATTAGGATAGCTTCGTTAGGTGATTTGGGACTTAGGAGCATGATCGAAATGTATTTTAGAGGTCCGTGGTAGATTTAGGCTTGAATTGGTGAAATTGGAATTTTGGTGCTTTACGGTTGGAAGTACAAAATTTTGATATTGGGGTCGGGTTGGAATTCCATAAATTGGAATAGGCATGTTGTGTCATTTGTGACATGTGTGCAAAATTTTAGGTCAACGAATTAATAGTCGTACAGGATGGACCTAGTCAAAATCCCAACGGTGCACGACCCCACGCTCGTCATCTAGTGTGTGCATCACCTCAGAATAGCACAACGATGTGAAATTCGGGGTTTCATACCCTCAGAACAATATTTACAATCATTACTTATGTCAATTCGATCCAAATTCTAGCCCACCATGCCCTTGCCTCTCGAATCAGCCTCAACACGCGTTGAATCTATCCAAAATCAGAATCATAACATCAAAATAGGCTAAAGGAACAAAACCCACTTAAAAACAACCAATTTACACAAAAAATCTCAAAATTGACCAAACCCGACCCCCGGGCCCACGTCTCAAAATCCATTAAAAGTCACATTAATGGAATCCTTACATTTTCACTAGTTCGTACATATCAAATATACCAAAATCCGACCACAAACAACCCCTCAAATCCCTAATCGAAGGTCTCCAATTTCAAGCCCTAGTTCTTCAATTTTTAACCCTTAATTTCCATAAATTCCAAGTCTAATAAGTAAGAAAATGTCATAGGATCGAGTTTTAGGTTCAACAATCTTACCTCAACGAAGTTCCCTTGAATTCCCTCTTCAAAATCCCCCCAAAAGCTCCAAAACCGACTCAAAAATGGTAAAATAAAGCTAAAAATTACGAAGGAAACCTTATATAGGTTTTGGCCAAGGGATTCAGCACCTGCGACCTAAATCTTGCTCCTGCGGAACGCACCTGCAGTTAGGACCACTGTATCTGTGGTTCTTCATTAAATCACTCAGGGTCGCATCTGCATCCAGGAACCGCACCTACGGTCCCGCAGATGCGCCCAATGAATCGTATTTGTGGCCAATCTCCAGTTTACCCAAATCTACTCTTGCGGCCTCCTCCGCGCATCTGTGGCGTCACATATGCGGTCCCCAATCCGCAGGTGCAGAAACAACAGAAGCAGAAAATATGTAGCACACTCCAACATCCAAACTCTTCGTCAATCATCCAAATCCATCCTGAGGCCCTCAGTACCTTAACCAAGCACGCTAACAAGTCACATAACACTATTCAAACTTGTACCAACCCTCAAAATATTTAAAACAACATCGAAACAACAAATCACCCTGAGATTCAAGCCTAAGAACTCCAAAAACTTTCGTATTCCGATTTTGATCAAATGGTCTACCAACCCCCATCCGAATGACCTAAAATTTTACAATTATGTCCCAAATGACACAACAGACCTACTTCAATTTTCGAAATTTCATTCCGACCCCTATATCAAATTCTCTGACACCAACCAAAAAATGCCAAAATTCCAATTTCGCTAATTCAAGTCTAAATCTACCCCGAAACTCCAAAATATATTCCGATCACGTTCCTAAGTTAAAAATCACCTCCCGAAGCTTTCCGAATCATAAAAACCAATTTCCGAGATTGTTTGCTCACAAGTGAACTTCCTTTCCAACTAAAAGGCCAATTTAAGAGACTAAGTGTGTCATTACTCTACCAAACCATTACGAACCCAAACGAACCAATCCGATACTACATAATACAGCTGAACAAGACATAAAGAAGCAGAAATGGGAAAAAATGGAGCGATAAATCATGAAACAACCGGCTGGGTCGTTACATTAAATCATTATGTTTCAATTTTAACACAAACTTAGCCGATATGTAAAGAATAATTTTTCATATTTATATAAAATTTAATTTAATAAACTGCTTGAATACCCATCTAAACGACCTCAAAATTCTGAAAAACAGTATGATTCATAGTGAGCTTTTCTTACTAGATCGTTCTCGATGAACCTAAAGTTTCAGGTCAATCGGAGTTCGTCAAATTCATGACCACCAGCATGTACCCAAACTTGGAGAATAACCGTTTTAAGCAGTTTGATGAATTAAAATAAATATGATATTGATTTCCATTCTCCTTATAATTATACTATGCGCTCAAGGCATATATTATGTTCTTCCTATTTCTAGGATACATAATATCTCCTTTTGTAATAAATTATCCTTTTATTAAATACACAAGAACCAAAGATATATATTTTCTCTCGTTCGTTGAAAACCCAAATGTCTCTTCTTATAGGTGGAGTTGATCTCACTAGTACCCAAAGTTAAAACTTTTTTTCTAGTTAAGAACCTTCACCACTAATGCAGATTTATCAATGATAATTTTCACATTATACATTAAGCAAAATTTAATGACTCAAATAAATAGACCATTTTTTGGATCCTACTTATTAATCATAATGCTCAATCCATGAATATGCATAATTTTACATGTACAAATATATTAAGAATTTTTCATGAGTTCAAATAAATAAACCACTTTAATGGTAACTATTCACAAAATTTTCAATTTATGAGTGAAGACACATGTAGCTCATAAAATTATTTTATGGTAAATTATGGACCACAATTTGAAATCCATGCCAATAATATAAAACTCATACAAAATACTGTCATATTTCACTTAATTACAACCTCCAATCAAAGAACAAAATTTTTCATCGAAAATCCAAGACTAGCAAACACATAGGGCATGAAAACATAAAATAAAATTTGAGAAATTTTTTATGCACAGATATGGCAAACACATCAATTACAGTCATACATGATATCAAATATAGGATTTCATTTTCTTAAAAAATAATTAAATCATCACAGAATATCAAGTATACCTTGTAAAACCTAGTCAATAAAATCCTACACTTATATTATTGAATTTAATACAACATGTCTATTTACTAATAGCCAATGTGTAAACCTATTATATCACTAGTAATTAATCATGGAGACCATGGGGAGTCACCCCCACCGCCATTGAATTAAAAACGAATTGGAATTATTAAGAAATAATTTTCATAAAATAGAAAAATGTCCAAAATACAATCCAAACGATCTCAAAATGCCGAAAAATACCATGGTTCATTGCCCAATGAATTTTTCTCACCACGTCATTTCTGATGGACCCGCCTAATTTCAGCTTAATCGGAGTCCGTCAAGTTCGTTGACCACCAAAAACACCGGCAATTCGGTCAAAATTGGGGTTCATATTTTTTTAGGGTTTACCCAAAAAATCCAGATCATCACAATCAAATATCAATAAAAAAAATAGACATCTCAAGATTACAAGAATAATCTAAAATTTTTACACAGTTAATTCACAAAATAGAAGTGTAGTTTTTCAGAAAACAACTTATACATGTAATTCAAAAATGTACATAAACACGATATTCTTGTTTCATGAAAAAACTAGTTATCTAATTAGATGTGAGTGCGATCTGATACCAATTGATGAATTATTATATGCAGCGAAAATAATCTCAATAATAAAATCACATGTAATCTAGACAACTAGTATAAACGGAATTTCACGGGTTACCTCTTGTAGCGTGAACACGACTCTTTAGTCACGAGAACCTTCAGTTTCACATCGTCTCATTTAAATCTCCATCACCCGCACAATCACGATCTCCGAACGTGTCACGGTCTTATACTGTGTTACCCAACTAGTATCCGGGAATAGTAATTTTGTGTGGGCCAAATTTCTAGGAAAAAGGCTGAAAATTTCAGCCACCATGTTCTTCTTACTCTAGGTGGAAAACCTTAGGTATTTATAACATAAGTTTTAAGGGTTAAAACTCTTTTTCAAAACCTAATGGGTTTTCTTTTCCACCAGAAAAAAGATTCCTTTATTTTCTATTATTTAGTCATAGTAGAGACCACATAATTTGATTAACAAGTCTTCCAATAATGGAATTAATTTATAATTTTCGAAATTAATATTCATCATAATTAATTACGAATTATTCCACTAATAATCCGTAATTGCACTCTTTAATCAATTTCGAAATTCATCTATTAAATCTTATATAACTCGCCCATGTTAAGATTCAGATACTAATTAATTAGATAAAATTCTGACGATTTAATTTATTAATTATTTCCTTTAGACTTTCACTTAATTTATTTCATGTGTTGGAAATAAAATTCACCGGCTGGGTTTACACATGAAAACTTATAAGCTTTCATAAAGGTGTATTTTCAATCTCTAAACCGAGACATGGATTCCATTAAGTAACTAGTACTTCGCCAATGTACATTATTATTGTGCAATTTACCAAGCATATTGACCCACAAATGAATCTCGCATTTTAATAAATCAAAATAATAATAATAATATATACAACTAATAATAATTATATCAAAATTAAGAGTATAAGTACATTTAATATTTAGAGAGTTTATTTTATTAAGCGAGTATAAAATACTTATCTCTACTTGGTCCGTTCAATACATACAAATTGTACTAGCACAAGAAGTTGGAATTAAATCATTCTCATAATCAAGATACATTATATTTAATCGTGTGCTACAAATATTTCTGATGGTTTGTCCAATTCCATCATTAGATTGTGAACTCAAACTTTATACTTATAAGAACCAATGACTTTATCTTCCGTATATAAGCTACACTCTGTACACTAAATCATCTACTATATAAGCAAATGACATAGACTAATATATGATCTATTTAAAACTTTATTACAACTGAATAAACAATAAATTTCGTAATAGACACTATATCTAAACCAAATCTATGGTTAATAGTATATATCCCAATAATCTCCCATTTTGACTTTTAACCATGATAATTATTAGAATATACTATATTCAAATACATGGTCAGTAGTATATGCCCCAACAAATCTAACCATTAAAAGTTATTGGGATTGATATTAGAAGGTTATATATTAAATTTGAAGTTGTTTGGAGTTATGTGGATCATATTTGAAGCAAAAACATGTCAGCAAAATTTCTACATAGAAAGTTACTGTGATCCGTTAGGATTTTGTGACCAAATCATGTGACTTTGTGACAAAGGCAAATTTTCCCATCATTTTGATAAAATAATGGCTGATTCGTTTTGATTTCATAGCTAATGCTGGCCGCATATATATATTTTTGTAAAAGTTTTCTTAACGAGGTCAAAATTCAAATGGTGACAAGTTCTTGTGTAAATCTCCCTAAAATTAAATTTCTGGTCTGGATAAGTGCTTATTTTTCTTAATCGAAAATGTAAAAGAAATATAGAATATTGGAAGATTGAACTAGCTCATATTAAATTATTCAAATCGGTTATGTGAGCACCTTAGAGTACCAAAACTCATTGATCACACCTTAAGATTGATATAGTATATACTTTCCGGGGTGCTTTAAGACATATCGAGTTTCAAAAGATATCATTCAAACAGAAAAATTGTAGATCACTATACCTAGATTTTTCAAGCAAAAAATTTAAATAATTAATGAGCTTAAGATTATTGATTATTTATTATTTTTTTATATAGAAAATTCTAATATCAGGTATGAAAGTAGGATGCCTATGTTAATTTGTGTACACGCCTAATATTTTAATCTCCTAATTTTTCAATATTTTACCATAATTAAATGTTTATTTGAGGCTTACTTCAGTTTTTCTAATTTTTTATTTATTTCAATTATTGTTCGTCACGACCCAAAATCCCTCTGAAGTAGTTGTGATGACACCTAGTCTCTAAACTAGGTAAGCCTAACATTAACAGAAATAACATTGATATTCAATAATTTCAAACTAGATAACTCTGAATAAAAAAATTTCGAAAATCGGTAGTACAAGTCATAAGTCTTTCTAGGAGTAGTTATACATAATAAATACATCACAGTTCCAGAACAAAAGGTGTAACGACCCAATCAGTTGTTTTGAGCTCTAACGCGTTGTTCAGTAGTTTGAGGCCATGAGCAACTTCACTTCACGTATTATAACTTGTATGCATGATCGAAATTAAATTTCAGGAAGTTCGGGGTTGATTCAGAAATAAAATTCTCATTTCGAAAGCTTTAAGTTGGCAAAATTGACTAAAAATTAGATTTTTGGGTAAACAATCTCGGAATCATGATTTAAAGGTTTCAACAGGTTCGTATGATGATTTGGACTTGGGCATATGTCCGGATTGGGTTTTGGATAACCCGAGAGCGTTTCGGTCTCTATTGTGGAAGTTAGCATTTTGGGAAGAATTTCGTGAATTTTGGTTGCAGTGCATTTTAGTGTTATCGATGTTTGATTGGGATTCTGAGTCCGGGAATAGCTTCGTATGGTGATTCTGGTATTGGGAGCGCAATCAGAAGTGGATTCGGAGGCCCGTAGGTCATTTGGCAAAAGTTAGAAATTTGAAAGTTTTTAAGAAGCTTGACCAGAAGTGGACTTTTTGATATTTGGTTCAGATTCCGATTTTGGAAGTTGGAGTAGGTACGTAATGTCGAACATGACTTGTGTGAAAAATTTGAGATCAATCGGACGTGATTGAGAGGTTTCGGCATCAAATGTAGAAGTTTGAAGTTTTAAAGTTCATAAAGCTCGAATTGGGGGTATGAATCGTGATTTCGACGTTATTTGATATGATTTGAGGCCTCGAGCAGGTCCGTATTATGGTTTAGGACTGTTTGGTATGATTGGCTGAGCTCCTGGGGGCTTTGAGTGGATTCCGAATTGTTGACGGATCAAACTTGAAATTTGAAGAAGGAAACAAACGGCTGACTTCTGGTGTAACCGCACCTGTGAGGCTTAGGCCGCAGGTGCGGAGCCGCATAAGCGAAACTCGCTGGGCTAGGTTGGGACCGCAGATGCGGTCTTCTCGCCGCAGAAGCGGGACCGCACCTGCGAAAGAAGAAGCGCAGAAGTTGAATGAGGGGGCCTGGTGAAGAGGCGCAGATGCATTAGTGGGTCCGCACTTGCAGAACCACAGAAACGGTCAAGTAACTGCAGGTACGAAAATGATGGAGGCAGTGAGGTTCTTTAAATCGGGGGTTTGGTTTATTTCAACCTCATTTCTTCCATTGGAGCCAATTTTGGAGCAACTTTGAGGTGCCATTTTCACCACCAAGCATGAGGTAAGTGGTTTATACTAGTTTTGAGTTAAATACATGATTGTATATGAATTTGAACATGGAAATTAGTAAAAAACTTGGGGTTTGAGGGAAAACCTAGAAAACTGATATTCTTGGATTTTGATCACGATTTTGGTCATGAAATTGAGAGTAAATTATCTATTTGAGTTCGTGAGGTTGTGGGCAAACTTTATCTTCGAAATTTTTGGAATCCGGGCACGTAGGCTAGAGGGTGATTTTGTCAACTTTACGATCAGGGGTTTGAAATTGTTATAAATTGGATTATTATGAGTAATTTAATATATATTAATGGGTTTGCATAATTACTGGCTAGTTTTGGAGCGTCATGCATCGATTTGAGTCTTCGAAAGGGCGTGGAATGCCGGTTATGAAACTTCGAAGCAAGGTGAGTCTCCTTTATAGCCTTGTAAGTGAGAATTGTCCTCATAGGTGAATTAATTGGATATATGCTTTTTTTTTGGGGCTGCATACGCACGTGGTGACGAGAGTCTGTGCATAGCTACTATTATGCTTATGTCCTGTAACGAATTGGCTGGTCGTTTCATGAGTTACAACCCTGTTTCTCTCATTTCTGCTTCTTATGGTTTTGTTCAGCTATATTTCATCATACCATGTTGGTTGTTCTGTGTTCGGAGTGGTCTTGGAGTGGAACGAGACACTTAGCCTCTTATTTGGAACCTTAAGTTAGAAAAGTCAACCGGATATTGACTTATGTGTAGAATATCTCGGATGTGAGTTCTTATGGTTCGGATAGCTTTGTTAGGTGATTTGGACTTAGGAGCATGTCCGAAATATAATTTGGAGGTCCGTGGTAGATTTATGCTTGAATTGATGAAATTGGAAATTTGACATTTTCCGATCGGCAGTGTAAATCTCGATATCATGGTCGGAATAGAATTCCTGAAATTGAAGTAGGTCCATTGTGTCATTTGTGATGTGTGTGCGAAAATTTCAGGTAATTCGAATGACGCTAGATAGGTTTTGGTATCGTTTGCGGAATTCGGAAGTTTAAAAATCCTTAGGCTTGAATCCGAGGGTGAATTGGTGTTTTGCTGTTGTTTTGACTGTTCCGAAGGTTGGAATAAGTTTGAATGGTAATAAGTGACTTGTTGGAATGTTTGTTTGAGGTCCCGAGGGCATCGAGATAGATTTGGGTAGTTGACGGAAAGTTTGGCTTTGAGTTCTTGTTGCAGATTTTGCTGCTTCTGTTATTTCTGCACCTATAGATTGGGGACCGCAGGTGCGAGGACGCAGATGCAGTATGGAGATCGTAGGTGCGTGTTTTGGCAACCAAGAGAAGAACCGCAAGTGCGGTGACTGGGCGCAGATGTGGTCCTGGTCCTTTAAGTGATTTTCATAGGTGCACACCTGGGACCACAGGTACGAGTCCGCGGGTGCGAGGAATTGTTCGTACGTGCGAAATCCTTGGGGCAGAAAGTATATAAGTTCTCCTTCGCGAAATTTTGCCCATTCTACCATTTTTTTAAGTCGGGATTGAAGCTTTTAAGGGACTTTGAGGAGGGATTCAAGGGGAAACACATTGAGGTAATATTTTTTAACCTAAAACTCGATTCTATGATGATTTTCAGTTGATTAAGCATGAAATTTGTCGGATTTAAGGGTGAAAATTGTAGAATTAGGGCTTGGTACTTGAGAGTTAAAATTGGGCGATTGAGGGTCAAACGAAGTTAGATTTTGGTGAATTTGGTATGTATGGTCTCGTGAGAGGATAAGGATTCTGGTTTTGTAGTTTTTGTCGGATTCTGAGGCGTGGGACCAGGGGTCGGGTTTGGCTAATTTTGGGATTTTTTGTTTAATTTGATAATTTTTGCATGGTCTTTGTTCCTTTAGCGTGTTTTAATGATATGATACTGATTTTGAATTAGATTTGGGATGAGTTGAGGCCGAGTCGAGATGCAAGGGCATCGCATGTTAGAGTTTTGTTCGAATTAAGGTAAGTAATGATTGTAAATGTTGTCCTGAGGGTATGGAACCCTGGAATTCACATCGTTTCACTATTTTGAGGTGACACACACACGAGGTGACAAGCGTGAGAGTGTGGACCATTGGGGATTATGACTTGGTCCATCCCGTAGCAACTATTAAGTTGCGTATTTGACTGAAACTACTTAACACTATCTGATGTTAGAAAGTATTACTGTATTTTGGGTTGAATGCCATCTTTGGGTCTCGTGCCAAATTGTTTGGATCCTTAGGGGCTTTTTACTGCTATTCCTTGCTGTTCTGATTTTAAGATCCATACTCAGCCATGCTATGTTTTTACTGATTTCATAACTCAGTCTTATTTACTCCGTTTGTTATACAAAATGATATTTTGGGCTGAGCACCCTTCTTACTGTTAGCCCGAGTGGTTTGAGAGGTTTCCGACTGAGTAAGGCCGAGGGCCTGTGTTGTGAGGATATCATGAGATCGGGCTGTGCGCCGCAGCATATTATACTATTTTGTGATATATGAGAGGCCGAGGGCTTGATTTATTATGCCACGAGATGGCTTGTGTTAGCGCTTGGGATGTAGGAGCCTCTCCGGAGTCTATACACCCCCAGTGAGCGTGGGTACCCAGAGTGAGTGATATGATATTACCTAAGGGGCTGATTATGAGTGATCGTGAAGTTGCCCAAGGGCTGGTTCTGATTGATATTATGCCCGAGGAGCTGTTTATGATATATGTCTTGCCCAAGGGGCTATTTATGATTTTAGAATTTTACTTTAAATTTCATTACATCTCTGTTGAAACTATTAGAAAGACATTTTTTAAAGGTTTTTTCTTAAAATTGGATTTTAACGAGATAATTGATTTCTATACTGTTATGGAAATGTATTGTACTTACTGTGGTGCAATGATGTGGATTTATCTGTTTTCTTATTGCTTAGTCTTTATTTTCTCTTATTACTTACTGGGTTGGCGTACTTGCATTACTCCCTGCACCTTTTGTGCAGATCTAGGGGTTTCGGGACGTGATAGCGAACGCTGATCCATCATCCATCGCGGATACCCGGAGTCGGCAAGGTAGCTGCATGGTGATCGCAGACTTGTGCCCTCTTATCTTCCTTAGACTATTTAGCATTTTATTTCCAAACTGTGATAGTCTTCGTTGTATTTAGACAAACCTTAGTATATGCTCGTGACTTGTGACACCCCGAAGTCAGTCTTATGTTTCTTCCGCACTTGTCATTTAGACTCATGTTATGGGATTTTATATAATTAATAGTTTAAAACGTCTTTTTATGAAAGATTGGTTTGATTTGGGATAGTGTCGACTGGCCTAGTTTCACGATAGGCGCCATTATAAGTGTGACGACCAAAAGGATCATCATGGGATTTCTCTCTTTTTTCGCACTTCCAAGGCCTTGAAATCCTCACTTTTAGTTGCCTCAATTTGCGTGCGCAGTCCGAGCACGTAGCCGGAAAGATTATATGTTAAATTATGTGAAAAATTTAAAAATGTGGCTTTAAAATGATTAAAGTTGACTCCGGTCAACTTTTTTGGTAAACGGACCCGGACCCGTGATTTGACGGTCCCAAAGGGTCCGTAGAAAAATATGGGACTCGGGCATGTGCCCGGAGTCGAAATACGAGGTCTAGAACCCGAGGAAAAGAATTTTTCTGTGAAATTATTTTTCTGAAATTATTAAGGAAAATAGAAGTGAAAATTGATTAAAAGACTGTGGTATCGGGCTCGTATTTTGGTTCTGACGCCCGGTAAAAGTCTTAAATATGTGTTAAGCGCTTTCTGTAAAGTTTGGTCGAAATCAGACGTCATTTGGCGTGTTTCAGACCTAAATATCTAATGTTTAAAGTCTATGAAGTTATAATGAAAAATTAAGATTTAGAGGCTTGATTCATTGATTTTGATGGTGTTTTGGCGAATTGATCGCTCGAGTAAGTTCGTAGGATGTTGTTGAGTTAGTGTGTGTATTTGGTTAGGAGACCCTAGGGCTCGGGAGTGTTTCAGAGGTGTTCCGGGAAGTTTTAGAACTTAGAAAAAGTTGTAGAAATTCTGCAATAGGTGCCCAGGCATTTTCTTCTTCGCGTTCGCACCCTCTCTCCCGCGTTCGTGATGCCTTAGATTTTCCTCCTTCGCGTTCGCGTAACTGTTCTCGCGTTCGCGTAAGTCTACGGTCCCCTTTAGCGCGTTCGCGTAAGGCCTCACGCGTTCGCGTAGGCCAAACTTTGGACCCTGGAATTTTTCCTCTTCGCGTTTGCAATTCTCCACTCGCGAATGCGATGAATTTCCCAGTTTACCCTTCGCGAACGCGGCCCCTTTCCCGCGAACGCGAAGGGCAATTTTGCCCAGCGAATTTTTAAGTTCAAAACAGTAGCCATTACGGGATTATTCTCATTTTTCATAAACCTTGTCTTCTCCACAGCACATAGGCGATTTTTAGAGCTATTCTTTACCAAAGATTTATAGGTAAGTGTTCCTAACTTCATTCGCTCTTAATTTCTTCAACTAATCACTAAATTTCTAGCCCTAAATCATGAAATCAAAGTAGGAATTAGGGGTTTTGGGTAGAGTTAGGGTTTTGGGAATTTTGGGTGATTCAACCTCAATTTGGAGTCGAATCTTAAAACAAATTATATATTTGAACTCGTGGGGTTATGGGTGACTAGGTTTTGGTCCGAGTCTCGTGTTTGGACCATGTGGGCCCGGTGTCGAATTTTGCTATTTCTGAAAGAATGCTAGGAAATTCATATCTAGTCTATGGGATGTTGCCATTGAGCCTTTATTGATATTATTGAATTAATTATGCCTAGATATCATTGTTTCGGAGTCGGATTGTAGAGGGAAGGCGGTATTTGAGGATTGATTGCTATTCTTTGGACCGAGGTAAGTGTTTGATCTAACTTTGGATTGAGGGAATAGGATTAGAGTATTATTTGCTAATTGCTAAATGTTGAGTACGGTGTATAGGCATGGTGACGAGTATCTATACAACGGTGTCTAGCATGACCGTGGGTCCTTATTTGTGCTTATTTGGGATTCGATAGTGACTTTTCCTTGTAAATTGATGGTTTCTATATGATATGAGAAGAATGAGAAGGAAATGTGATTTGTAAACTCCTTGGAGCGTTGGCTCGATTTTTTACTTGATTATAAAGTAAGAAATAAACATAATAGAAAGAGATGTGATTATTCCCTTGTCGGGACATTTTGAGTATCTTGATTATCTTCCTTGCCGGGATTGTTTGAACATATTATTGTTGCTCCCTTGCCGGGATTTAGTTATTTTTCTTTGTTCTCCCTTGCCGGGATATTTAATGTTGTCTGTCTATTCCCCCGCCCTGCTTGGTTGTGATTGTTCTTTGGGTGAGGAAGAGTAATTTTGCACGAAGGGTCATTCCGTGCCATGTTTGATTATTTATGCACGAAGGAACTTTCCGTGCTACATTTGATTATTTATGCACGAAGGAACATTCCATGCCATGTTTTGATTATTTATGCACGAAGGGACATTCCGTGCCATGTTTTGATTATTTATGCACGAAGGGACATTCCGTGCCATGTTTTGATTATTTATGCACGAAGGGACATTCCGTGCCATGTTTGATTATTTATGCACGAAGGAACATTTCGTGCCATGTTTTGATTATTTATGCACGAATGAGCATTCCATGCCATGTTTGATTATTTATGCACGAAGGAACATTCCGTGCCATGTTTTGATTATTTATGCACGAAGGAACATTCCATGCCATGTCTTGATTATATTAGCACGAAGGGTCATCCATGCCATAATATGAGAGTTATTTGAGGAAAAGCACGAAGGTTGATGCCGGGCACTTTATTTGATTGCTCATGGTGAGAATGAGAGTAAAAGCACAAAGGTTGATGTCGTGCAACTGTTGATTTTTCTGCTCTCATTAATTATTGTTATTGCCCTGTTTCTTACTTAAATTGTTGACTTTATATCCGGACTGTACTCCCCCATAGGCTGTTTCCCTCCCTCTTAACTGTTTAATTTCTGTATTCTTTCCTTTGTTGCATATATATATATATATAGAGTGAACTGCACAGATTGATTTGGTAGTCCTGTCTAGCCTCGTCACTACTTAGCCGGGGTTAGGCCAGGCACTTACCAGCACATGGGGTCGGTTGTGCTGATGCTACACTTCTGTGCTCTTTTGCACAGATCACGGTACTGGAGCAGCTTTTGGTCCACAACAGTAGGATATTGATCGGGTGGTAGTTTCAGTCCAGGGGCTTACGAGATAGCCTAGCTGGTGTTCGCAGGCCGAAGTCCCTTTCCATGTTTTTAGTTTGTTTTCATTGTACCGAGACAGACATTTATGTTTCATTCAAACCTTGTATTTAGTATTCTCTAGACGTTCGTGAGTATTGTGACACCAATCTTGGGTAGAGGATTTGTTAAACTTCCGCATTTCTTTCAGTTAACTATGTTGAGACTTCCACTTTATTATTAAATGTTTCATTAATTCTAATATTGTCAAGGTTCGTTAAAAGTGGTAGTTGATAATTGGCTTGCCTAGCTCCTATTAGTAGGCACCATCACGACTCCCGAGGGTGGAAAATCCGGGTCGTGACAACAAGCGCGACGGTTTTATGATCATGTCAAGTTGGTATTTGAGCCTAGGTTACATAGGTCTCACGAGTCATGAGCGGGTTTAGTAGAGTCTCACGGATCAGTACAGAGACGTCTGTACTTATCTTCGAGAGGTTGCATAACCTTTAAGAAAAACTTCACATTCTTGAATTCTTGTTGTGCAAATCTTTTGATTCTGGCAACTAAACTTCTATTATTCTATTCTCTCTTAGATGGTTAGGACACGTGCTATCGGTCAGGACGGATGACCACCAATAGTTTTAGTTGGGGCTACTAGAGACCGAGGTCAAGGTCGAGGCCATGGTAGGGGTAGAGGTATAGCCCGCATAGCAGCTAGGGCAACACCTGCAAACCTTTCAGTCGCCCTGGTTTATGATCAAGTCCCAATTGCGGACGCTCTAGCAGTACCAGCTCAGGCACCGGTTGTGCCTATTGTTATCCCAGGCCTTCAGGAGGCCCTAGCCCAGATTCTGTCAGTATGCACTAGCCTAGCTCAGGTATTCTCAGTTACTATGGCCGTAACTACTTGTCAGGCCGGGGGATGCACTCAGACTCCCACCGCTCGCACACCTGAGCAGGTTGTACATGGACTTAAGACGCTAGGGGCACCTCCAGTCCAGCCGGCTCAAGACTATGTAGCTCTTGTTATCCTAGATGACGAGCAACACAGATTGGAGAGGTTTGGTAGACTTCAACCTCCGTCATTTAGTAGTGCTAAGGGTGAGGATGCAATGGGTTTCTTAGATACGTGTTAGGGGATGCTTCGGACTGTAGGTATTCTGGAGTCCAGTGGGGTCTCCTTTACTACTTTCCAGTTTTTCGAGGTTGCACTTAGTTGGTAGGAGACTTACGATAGGCGTAGGCTGGTTGGCTCAGTGCCCCTTTTTTGGCAGCAGTTCCCCGTTCTCTTTCTGGAGAAGTTTGTACCTCAGTCTCACCGAGAGGAGCCGCGCAGGATGTTCGAGCAGCTTCGTCATGGTGATAGGCCTGTTACTCAGTATGAGATGTAATTCTCCGAGTTGGCTTGTCATGTGGTCTGGTTGGTTCCTACAGACCAAGAGAGGATCTAGAGGTTTATAGATGGCCTCAGTTATCAACTTCGGTTGGTTATGACTAGAGAGAGGGTATCTGGTGCTACTTTTTATGAGGTTATATAAATAGTTGGACAGGTTGAGATGGATTGTGGTTAGGAGAGGGTTGAAATGGAGGCTAAGAGGCCCCGTGGTCAGGGTGGATTCAGTGGTGCTCTTTATGGTGGTCAGTTTCAGCCTGGCAGAGGCCATCCATTCAGGCATGTTTAGTCTGCTCGACTGGTTTATTGTGGGGCATCATCGATCCATGGTTATTATAGTTCTCATCTCACTTAGAACCTTTCCAGCCCAGGTTCATCCCATGCTTCATCAGTTCAAGGCTCTTCCCTACCAAGTTCTTCTGATAGTCATCCCGCTGCTAGGAGTTCCCTTCAGACCCCATCTCCAGCTCCAAGGGTTGTTATGAATGTGGAGAGTTAGGGCATATATGGAGGCATTGTAATCGTTGTCATGGGATTCTCCCTCAGTAGAGGAGTCAGCCCTCGGCTTCAGCACTAGTTACTTCACTACCCACCCAATTAGCTATAGGTGGAGAACAGTCAACGAGGGGTCACCCTAGAGGGGGAGGTTGATCAGGCGATGGTGAGGCCCGTTTCTATGCATACCCAACCAGACCACATGATATTGCTTCAGATGCTGTCATTACATGTATTGTCTCAGCCTGCCATAGAGATGCCTCTGTGTTATTTGATCTTGGTTCCACTTTTTCATATGTGTCATCATATTTTGCTCGTTACTTGGATTCTCCCCGTGAGTCTCTTATTTCATCGGTTCATGTATCTATTTTGGTGGGCGATACTATTGTTGTGGATCGTATATAGCGATCGTGTTTGGTGACTATTGTGGGTTTGGATACCGAGTGGACCTTCTATTGCTTTGTGTGGTAAATTTTGATGTGATATTGGGCATGGACTGGTTATCTCTGTGTCGTGCTATTTTGGACCGTCATGCTAAGACAATGATGTTTGTTATTGCCTAGTGTACCACAGATTGAGTGGCGACGTTCGATCGATTTTGTTCCTAGTAGGGTGATTTCATTTCTGAAGGCCCAATGGATGGTTGGGAAGGGCTGTCTTTCTTACTCGTCCTTCATGAGGGATGTTAGTGCAGAGGCTCCTATCATTTATTCAGTCCCGGCAGTGAGGGATTTTCCAAATATGTTTCCTGCAGAACTGTCGGGCATGCCACCGGACAGGGATATTGATTTTGGCATTGATTTAGTGCCGAGCACTCAGCCCATTTCTATTCCACCATATCGTATGGCACTGGTAGAGTTGAAGGAGCAGCTTCTAGAACTCCTTGATAAGGGGTTATTCCGCCTAGTGTGTCGCCTTGGGGTGCGCTTGTTCTATTTGTGAAAAAGAATGATGGCACGATGAGGATGTGTATTGATTATAGGCAGTTGAACAAAGTCACAATCAAGAACAAGTATCATTTGCCTCATATTGATTATTTATTTGACCAGCTTCAGTGAGCGAGGGTGTACTCCAAGATTGATCTAAAGTCAGGGTATCACCAGTTAAAGATCAGGGACTCAAATATTCTTAAGACAACTTTTAGGACCCGATAAGGTCATTATGAGTTCTTCTGATGTCTTTTGGGCTGACCAATTCCCAACAATGTTCAACCATTTGACGAACAATGTGTTTCGGCCATATCTCGACTCGTTTGTTATTGTATTCATTGATGATATTCTGGTGTACTTGTGTAGTCAGGAGGAGCATCCTGAGCATTTTAGAGTTGTATTGTAATGGTTGAGAGGGGATAAGCTTTATGAAAAGTTCTCCAAGTGTGAGTTTTGGATCAGTTCAGTGGCATTCTTGGGGAACGTGGTGTCCACTGAGGGTATTTAGGTGGATCTGAAGAAGATAGAGACAGTTCAGAGTTGCCCCAGACCGTCCTCAACCATAGGGATTCGTAGCTTTCTTGGTTTGGCGGGTTATTACTGCCGGTTCGTTCAGAGATTTTCATCTATAGCATCACCCTTGACCAAATTGACTTAGAAGGGTGCTCCTTTCAGGTGGTCGGATAAATGTGAGGCGAGCTTCCAAAAGATCAAGACTGCATTAACCACAACTCCAGTATTAGTTTTGCCATCAACATCAGGTTCATATATGGTATATTGTGATGCTTCTCAAGTTGGTATTAGGTGTGTGTTGATATTAGAGGGTAGAGTGATTGCTTATGTTTTTGTCAATTGAAGCCCCATAAGAAGAACTACCCTGTTCACAATTTGGAGTTGGCTGTCGTTGTTCACGCGTTGAAGATTCTGAGACATTATCTATGTGGTGTGTCTTGTGAGGTGTTTATTGATCATCGTAGCCTCCAACACTTGTTCAAGCAGAAGTATCTCAATTTGAGGTAGCGGAGATGGTTAGGGCTGCTAAAGGATTATGATATTACTATTTTGTACCATCCGGGGAAGGTCGATGTAGTGGCAGATTCCTTGAGTAGGAAGGCGGTAAGTATGGGCAGTTTGGCGTATATTCCTGTTGGGGAGAGACCTCTTGCAGTTGATGTTCAAGCTTTAGTCAATCGGTTTGTGAGTCTGGATATTTCGGAACCCAGTCGGGTCTTAGCTTGTGTGGTTTCTTGGTCTTCCTTATTTGATCATATCAGAGAGCGCCAGTACGATGATCCTCACCTGCTTGTCCTCAAGGATAGAGTTCTGCACAACGATGCCAGAGATGTGACTATTGGCGATGATGGGACGGTTAGGATGCAGGGCCGGATATGTGTTCCCAATGTAGATATGCTTCAGGAGTTAATTCTGGAGGAGGCACATTGCTTGCGGTATTCCATCCATCTAGGTGCCGCGAAGATGTATCAGTATTTGAGACAACACTACTGGTAGAGATGAATGAAGAAGGATATAGTGGGGTATGTGGCTAGATGCCTCAATTGTCAGTAGGTGAAATATGAGCATCAGAGGCCGGGTGGCTTGCTTCAGCAGATAGATATTCTAGAGTGGAAGTGGGAGCAGATCACCATGGATTTCGTAGTTGGACTCCTACAGACTTTGAGGAAGTTTGATACTATTTGGGTGACTATGGATCGGCTAACCAAGTCCACGCACTTCATTCCTGTATGTATTACCTATTCTTCAGAGCGGCTAGTTGAGATTTATATTCGAGATTTTGTTCGCATGCATGGTGTCCCAGTTTCGATCATTTCAGATAGAGGTACTCAGTTTACATCGCAGTTTTGGAGGGCCGTGCAGCGAGAGTTGGGTACTCAGGTCGAGTTGGACAGCTTTTCACACTCAGACGGACAGACAGTCTGAGCGCACTATTCAGATATTGGAGGACATGTTGCGCTCTTGTGTCATTGATTTTGGGGGTTTATGGGATCAGTTTCTACCGCTCGCGTAGTTTGCATAGAACAACAGTTATCAATCGAGTATTCAGATGGCTCCATATGAAGCTTTATATGGGAGACGGTGTAGATCTCCAGTAAGTTGGTTTGAGCCCGGCGAGGCCAGGCTTTTGAGTACCGACTTGGTACATGATGCTTTGGACAAGGTGAAAGTGATTCAGGAGCGGCTTTGTACAGCGCAATAGAGACAACAGAGCTATGCTGACAGGAAGGTTCGTGATGTGTCTTACATGGTTGGAGAGAAGGTTCTACTGAAGGTTTCACCCATGAAGGGTTTCGTGAGATTTAGGAAGAAGGGTAAATTGGGAAGTGACTTATTTAGAGCGGCAGGTCCGAAAGTTGAGGTCAAAGGATATAGCTTCAGTAAAAGTGCATTGGAGAGGTCGGCCCATGGAGGAGGCTATCTGAATGTTTGTTTAAAGGGGGAGGATGTAACGACCCGGCCGGTCGTTTCATGAGTTACAATCCCGTTTCCCCCATTTCTGCTTCTTATTGTGTTATGCAGCTATATTTCATCATATCGTGTTGGTTGTTCTGTGTTCAGAGCGGTCTTGGAGTAGAATGAGACACTTATTCTCTTATTTGGAAGCTTAAGTTAGAAAAGTCAACCGGATGTTGGCTTATGTGTAGAAGATCTCGGATGTGAATTATGATGGTTAGGATAGCTTTGTTAAGTAATTTTGGACTTAGGAGCGTGTACGGAATGTAATTTGGAGGTCCTTGGTAGATTTAGGCTTGAATTGGTCAATTAAAAAATTTACCTTTTTTCGGTTGACAGTGGAAATCTTGATATCAGGGTCGGGATGGAGTAGGTCCGTTGTGTCATTTGTGGCGTGTGTGCAAAATTTTAGGTCATTTGGATGAGGTTAGGTTTTGGCATCATTTGCGAAATTTGGAAGTTTGGAAATCCTTAAGCTTGAATCAAAGGGTGAATTGGTGTTTTGATGTTGTTTTGAGTGTTCCGAAGGTTGGAATAAGTTTGAATGGTGATATGTGACTTGTTGGAATGTTTTGTTGAGATCCCGAGGGCCTCGGGATGGATTTAGGTGGTTGACGGAAAGTTTGGCATTCAGTTGTTGCTGCAGATTTTGCTGCTTCTGTCATTTCCGCACATGCGGATTAGGGACCGCAGGTGCGAGGACACATATGCGGTATGGAGATCGCATATGCGTGTTTTGGCTATCAGGAAAAGAATTGCATGTTCGGTTATTTGGACGCATCTGCGGCACCGCATATGCAGTGACTGGGCACAGATGCGGTCTTGGTGCTTTAAGTGATTTTTCGCAAGTGCGCACCTGGGACCGTAGGTGCGAGGAATTGTCCGCAGGTGCGGAATCCCTGGGGAAGAAAGTATATAAGTTCCCCTTCGTAAAATTTTGCCCATTCGACCATTTTGAAGTCGGGATTGAAGCTTTGTTTTTGAACCTAAAACTCGATTCTATGGTGATTTTTAGTTGATTAAGTATGAAATTTGTAGGATTTAAGGGTAAAAATTGGGGAATTAGTGCTTGTTACGTAAGGGTTAGCAAGAACAACCTCATACTTCCAAACACTCCTCACACCCAATACGATAGTACTAATATCAGGTCTAAGAACCCCATCTTAGCCAACACAAGCAGCCCAACTAACAACTCATCACGGAACCACATGGATTCTCACACCACACAGCTCGTACACCAAACCAGCAACAACTCAATTATACAACACAAATAAGAGGAAGGCAAGGTATAAGGATTAGCTAACAAGTACAACATGTGTAACAACAAAAGTAAGGTTTTCATTAAATCATCCAATAGAGGAAAAACAAAACACCAAATAAACACAAGGAAAGGGTATCCCATAAAACATTCATTGCAGCGTGCAACCCGCTCCCAAATACTCATCGAGCCAATGCTCAGGTTCACTGATCACATGAATGTCGATATCAAGCACAACAGAGTGCACAAGTACAACTGTGGGAAAAATGAATGGAAGTGATAAAACATGAAAGAAGCAAGAACAACTAATGTACAATGAGCAAATCAACATCACGAAGGCTATCTCGCCCATATCGCCATAAGGCTCGAATGGAATTTCAACATGCATGGAGAATAATCATACAACCTTACAGCCCATCACAACACAAGAGAGTAGCACATAACGTAGGCTAGGGGCGCAAATAAGATCCATTATGCCTGATAACATAACCATGATGACAATCTAACAGGAGCACACAAACTTGACCTGATACAAAATGCATATTCTCATTGAGCTTCCAAATACACTCCAACCAAATCCCGATCCTTCCCAATTAGGTAAATATCTTTCCAAAAATCCACAACAACCTCGATAATGTATGCTATTAATTATCCTATCCTCAACGTTTCTTCACAATCCACAAACATGAAATAGTCCACATATGAGGGCATCTAGCCCCAAAACCTGCGGAATACCAAAATTTTTATACCTAAAATCAACTACGCAAATCAAATGGCTGATACATCACTCATGCCCCATGATTCTACTGAAGCACCCATATAGAATTTCTGGCTGCGTAACAAAATATGAACCTCAAAAACCTCAAAACCCAGTAATCACCATCCCTAGCCATGCACCCGCAAACCAAAACTCAAGGGTCTTTCCTAAAATGCACGCTCTTCACATATGATAGCCAACAATGCCAACACTCTACTAATTTCTGATACCTATTCAGAAGAAAACCACAATGTACAACATATTCCTTATGCATGTAGTAGACAACCACTCAAGCCGTTGCCAAATCATGAAGGACACTCCGAGATCCGCCCACACGCATCTAAGCCATTAGGACTGCACTTCCCCAACTCAACCAAATCACACAAACCGTCCAACCCAAGAGTGCTACCACAAATGCCAATAGAGAATTCCCATTCAAAAAGACCAATTACTTCATTGCTATGCTAACCCAACACCACAGAGCTGACCCATTTCTCCGGATAGTTGATATGTAATAACCCCAATCAAAGCCCCAAATACAGATGATCCAAACACGAACCACGTAGCCCAAAAGCTTACAAACCACTGCATTTCCTCTAAAGCACCTCGTTCTATCACACCCACGATTCCCACACTGAATAGACTTTCTGAGAATCTGTAGTTGTTCTTCCGACTTCCCTTGCGCCAAAACTGATGTAAATCTAACTCTGCAATCTGAATGTTGCTAGGGGACTCCTCCACTTGGCGTGATGCTATAGAAAAACAACATCTGATGATCCGTAAAACTAACCTTCATAGCTCGCACAACACCAATCACAAGGTACTCCAATACTACCAACTATCCTTAATCACGTCCACCTGGTGACCTTGCCATAATCTTGACGACTAGTCAATCAATTAAACCTTCTAAAGCTCGTACTCATCAACCAGATGCCTGAACTTGGTGCACCTCCATATGAACAACTGAATAGTCTCTCAATACCTCAATATCCTCAGTTTGGACAACACGTTGAGACAATGTCTGAGCATCTCTGACCCCCTCATAGCCCATCTGTAGTATCACGAACCACTGATGCATAGCGGACACTGAGAGTACAATATCATACACGAGTTGATGTAAAGGAATATAAGTTCATCGCACGATAAGGAACTAATAGTTCTGTAGCCCCTCGAAGATAAGTACATACGTCTCCGTACCGATCCGCAAGACTCTACTAAACTTGATTATGACTCGTATCACCATGAACCTAGAGCTCTGATACCAACTTGTCACGACCCAAAATCCCTCCGAATGAGTCGTGATAGAACATAGTCTCTAAACTAGGTAAGACTAACATTAATAGAAATAACATTGATATTCACTAACTTCAAATTAGATAACTCTACACAATTACAATTTTCAAAATCGGTAGTACAAGTCATAAGCCTTTCTAGGAGTAGTTATACATAAATACATCACTATTCCAGAACAAAAGAAACCAATAGAAGTAAGTGCAAATGAAGGTGACTTTGAGGCCTGCGAACGCAGCAACAAGTTTACCTTAAGTCTCAACCACGACGATCCGTACAACTACTATTGATCAAATACCTGGATCTATACAAAAATGTACAGAAGTGTAGTATGAGCACACCATAGCAGTACCCAGTAAGTATCATGACTAACCTCGATAGAGTAGTGACGAGGAACAATCAAGACATCTACTAGTCAAATAAATTGAACAGGATATGATAATAAATGATCAAGATAAAGATAACAAAGTAATATCAATAGCAGGGAGAAATCAAACTACAAATAGTAAAGACAATTAAGGGAAACATGGATGGTAACGAAAGATAACCTAGTAAATTAACACCAACATAGCTGGGACCCAAAAAGTAAAAATGTACTCAAATAAAGAAGTCGACGTTAACTCAATCAATCACATTATTTCTAATACACAATCCTGACCATCTCAATCCTCGGTGACTCATATCATAATCTCAATTTCCAAACCTTTAGCAGACATGGCATCTTGTGCCCACATATTTTCATCTCACTTTGCAGAACAAAATTCAAGTGCTACCCAGTACATAATGTCCGTAACCAATGAAATTAAGATGTTCAAGGAGTCTCATTTATATAACATAAAATAAATTACAGTTTCTAAACCAATTAGGAAATCAACGAGAAAAGATGAAGTTGTTTTTTTAGAAATCATTTGAATGAAGAAAATGCCCTTTTCAAATAAAATACAACATCAAATAAATTATTGCCTTTAATATAGATTTTATAAAATTAACACTTAATAGATATTCCTTTTTAAGTAAAATACAATTTCAGACAGGTTAAGGTATTTATTGAAAAAAATTTATAGGCGAGTTCAAATTTAAAAGTCATACAAAGTAGCGTAATATTAATTTCTTTATTTTAAATCACTATATTACCAATAACTTATCAGGACAAGAGGAAATGATATTTTGCTTTTAAAATTAATTCACTGGGAGTAATAGTTTCAGTAAAAGAACTCAAGAAACAATGGCAAGTCAATAAATCAATATCAATAACCCTATCCTCAAACTCAGTGGAACCCGAAAAATAACTTATCAAGGACTTG
This sequence comes from Nicotiana glauca, assembly GCA_026770625.1. NCBI lineage: Eukaryota > Viridiplantae > Streptophyta > Magnoliopsida > Solanales > Solanaceae > Nicotiana > Nicotiana glauca. Next base: position 204,216 of record MU719570.1, read on the forward strand.
AACAAATGAACTAAAGCCAATACCGTAGAACAGGGGATACTAAACTACAAGATATGTACATTCACCCTTGTTACTCCATATCAATCCACCCTAATTTTTCCCGTTGTTGCGTATAATCCGATCCCATCGGACAATATCAATATTATAATAATAAATACAATATGTTGCGACGCAACCTGATCCTGCCTATCCATCCTTATCATCCTTATTTCTCTTGTTGCGCGCGTTCAACCCGATCCCAGCTGTCCACCCTTATTACTCCTATTGCGACGTGCAACCCGATCCCACCAGACAATATCAATTCTCACTTATTGCTCCTCAATATATCACCCTTATTCCTCCTATTGCGGCGCGCAACCCGATCCCACCAGACAATAGTTTAAATAAACAACAACAACAAATTAACAACTCAATTACAAAAATTTCTACTACAAAGAGTATGAATTCATGACAACAAGAGGATCACATAAATATCAAAGGAATACAACAACATTTACAAAGACAACGACACATGTAAGGCACATGATAATTACACCGGTAACTACAACAATTGGACATGTAGCATATTTGCACAAAATCATAGAGGAACTCACAATTAAGAAGTATCAAAACAATAAGGAAGGCAATCACTTCAACAAAGGCAAATAAGATTCAAACAACAAGTAAGGAGTAAAGAGGATCTAACAACATCGTACAGATCATATAGAGGTGAGACTAGCAATTATCAAAGCCAGCCATATCAGAACAACTTCCTACTAGCACTCGTCACCTCGCGTACATGGACACAATTAACATAGAACACTCCACGCCTAAGGGAAAGTCCCCCACACAAGGTTAGGCACGATACTTGCCTCAATCCGGCCAATTCAATACTTTATTTAGATTTTCCTTTACCAATTCATCAACGCTCGGCTCAATCGAGCCAAAAACGATTTAAATACATCAAACAATGCTAGAGAAAACAATTTCAATTTACAAAGCTATGATTCTTATAAAATTTGTAAAAGGTCAACAAAAGTCAACTCCCAGGTCCGCATCGATAAAATTTACAAAAATTGAATAGCCATTCCGATACGAGTTCACCCATACAAAAATTATCAAATTACGACACCATTTGGTACTTCAAATCATCATTTTACATTTTTGAAAGACTTTACACATTTTCCCCAAAATTTTCTTTCGATTCTCATAAATTTGATGTTAAATCTAAGATATAATCACAGATTATAGTTGAAAATTGATTAGAGGCACTTACCCAATGATTTGGCATGAAAATCTTCTCGCAAAATCGCCCACTCTCGGACCTAGGGTTCAAAATATTGAAAAATAAAGCTAAGATTCAGATTGTCTAGCTTTTAGTAGGCTATAGATGTTGCATTTGCGACACTGGTTCGCAAATGCGAATCCGCAAAAGTGAAGAATACTTTCTCAAATGCGAAGCCTGAACTACCCTATCTCCATCGCAACTACGATAAAAATCTTCGCAAATGCGAAGGGCCTTCGCAATGCGCCCCAAAACTTCGCAATTGCGAACATCCCTTGCCCAGATCGTTTTTCGCATTTGCGAGGCTGGCTTCGAAAATGCGAAGCCTGCCAGTCCTAGCCTTTTTCACAAATGTGTCGGCAAATGCGGTGGTCGCAAATGCGAGATCAGACAGCAGCAAATCAGAAATTTCTTCCAAACACTCCGAAACGCATTCGGAACTCATTCGAGCCCTCGGGGCTCCAAACTAAATACCCATACAAGTCTTAACACATAACACGAACTCGCTCTTGCGATCAGAGCACCAAAATAACCTCTAGAACTACGAATCAGATGCCAAAATACATGAAAATCACTATGAACTTCAAGAACTTCTAGAATTGCAACCAAGCGTTCGAACTATATGAAATCAACTCCGAACGACACCAAATTTTGTAGGCAAATCCAAAATGACAAGACAGAGCTGTTCCAACTCTCGAAATTGCATTCCGACCCCGATAACACAAAAGTCAACTATTGGTCAAACTTCTCCATATTCCAAACTTCAACTTTTCCAACTTTCACTGGAATGCCTCAAATTACCCTACGGGCCTCCAAATCCGAATCTGAACGCATGCCTAAGTCCAAAATCATCATACGAAGCTGCTAACATCATCCAAAATTCATTCTAGAACCGTTTACTCAAAAGTCAAATTCCGGTCAAGTTCTCATCGCTTAAGCTTCCAAAATTGGATTCCTTCTTCCAATTCGACTCCGAATCATCTGTAAACTGAATCCAACCATGTACGCAAGTCAATACATATAATATGAAGCTCCTCGTGACCTCATACCGCCGAACCAGACGCAAATTCCCAAAACAACTAATCGGGTCGTTACATTGTTGCTTCTGAAAACTAAAAAGGTACAAAATAGTTTCACTTTTAAGAGTTTTGCTTCGATTTAGAAAGAAGAAAGAAAAAAGGGAGAGAAAACAAAACTAACGAAATTTAGCCACATTCACAAATACATATACCCTTTCGTTCTTATCTTCTCACGCGTCACGTACACTGTCACAATTTCATTTATTTACCTACACATACACAATATTACAAAAACAAAACACATTGATACAATCACACTATATTTTCGAGGTTCCAATTATGTAAATGTTGCAATTTTTCTGGCCAAGTGAGGCATTAAAATATATTTATAGTTTGGTGTTCGACGTTGACCCTTCGATCAAAGTTCACAAATAATCCGTTTTCTTGAAATTTGCAAAAAGGGCAACTGAGGTTCATCTCTTAATATTTTAGTTTCGATATCACAACCTTGTTTTAAAAGCTTTTGTGATCATTGGGTGACTGAATCATTTAGTTAAATTTTATTGTTGAATCTTATATTATTCATTATAATATTACTTTTTATATCGGTGAGGGTTAATTCACATTAATAAGATATTATTCATGTGTTTGCAATACGCAACCTTAGATCATGTTGGAAAAGATCTTATTTTCTGCTATGAAAATTCATTTAGTTTAACTTAAAAGTTCTAAAATATTTTTACTGTTAAAAAGTAAGTTGTCTTTCATTCTTCTTTTTTATAAATATGTTACACTTTTTTCATCTCAAATTTAAATGTTTTCCTAAGTAAAAATAAAATCATTAAGGAATCTTTACACAAAAAGCTAAGCAGATTCGGTATTTACTTTTTTCTAGCTAGCGTATATAGATTAGACACTAATTATGCACTTTCAAAAAAATAGTATATATAAATTGTAGACATATAATATATCTGGTAGCTATTTTTGATATAAACAGTTGATGAACGGCTATTTAGATTAATTCTTCTAAAAGATCTGCTATTAAACTCAATGAATTAGCATCCTAAAACTTTTCTTTGGACAGATTCTCTTTCAGTTTTCAGACACAGTTTATTGAAGAATTAACTCAAATAGTTGTATATCTAATTGCTTAAACTAAAATAGTCGATGTATATATGCATAATTTATGCATAATATGTGTATAACTAGGATATATTTTATGTATACCGGCTAGAAAAAGTAAGCAGCGACTTGGATTGACTATTTGTGTAAAAATCAAAGGCTCAAGACTAAATACTGGGCCAGCCCACTTAGTCTCAAGTGTGAGTTCAGCTTGGTTATTGTCTTGGCCCGCTAGAACGCTTCAAGAAGAAACATGCAAAACAAAAACAAAACTAAAGAATGGAGACCGAAGTACACAAAGGATAAATTCTGCATCCTCTTAGAGTAATTTGTGTTTGTGTCTTATAATATGTTAATATTAATCGATTTAAAATGTGTTTGGCTCTTTAATGTGAAATGAACAAAAAAATCAAAGTAGTCTTTTCTTTTACTTGTCTCTTTCTTTTTACTAGTGTTTGCCCAAAAATTTGAGTAACAATTAAACTTATATTGTGGTTCTAAAGATATGTGATTCAATCCAATGTCAATTGATATACAAGGAATTAAATACATAAATTAGAGAATCAAATTAATCAAACCAGTATGCAAGTCAAATCTCGACCTCGTCCCGTGGTAGTCTCAAGGTGTGATGATAGGAATAGCCAATGATAAAGCAACTCTGATGAACAATAAGCGAAATAGCAAGAAGGTGATGAACGTATATTTTCTTATCAGTGAACAATGTGTTGGCCGAAGTAAAGATGAATTTTGAAGATTGAGAAAGGAACTCAGATGTAAACCAGGTCCATCCTAGTGAAGCACAAATATAGTCAACTCAAGCATGTGAGATGCACATGAAGGAGATAAACCTAACTTATGAGAAGTGATATCTCATGATCATGATCGAAAAGGTTGCATATTGGATAAGGAGAAAGACTCCTTACACAAAGAGAATACTGCTTGAGAGACAGATAGAGTTAGAGGATGAGTATGGATCTTTGAAAGAAATGACTTGTGAGAGCAATTTACACCATTTACAGTCTGAATGAAGCATGATACTTGACTATGTCGCCTTTTCAGTTTTCAACAATCAAATTTGTTGGTTCGCTCAAAACATATTTGGGCAACTCATACTTGGCACCTGCATTGGAATAATTACCACCATGTGTGAGATTCTCAGGAATGGAAGTTGGAAAGTGTTATATCAAAGTGTAACACAAACCTCTCTCATCATAGCAGATAGTTAAATCAGGGACTTGCACAATTATCCCAGCACTGTCCACGAACTCTTGTGCAAGGCTTACGTCTGCCTCTGCAGCAGCTCGTAGCGCATCCCATATCTCTAAATTCTTTCACCATGGAAGAGTAGCATTCGAATTTTAGTTAATCTCTAATTATTAATTTCATAAATGCCAGTGTCATTCTCTTTTACAGGCAACACACATAAGCAGAAGTAAAACGTAATTTGAGAGGAAAATAACGAGGAAATTTTGCAAGCAATTTGTGTGTGATTCAAGCGTGCAAACCTAAAGCTACTTGAATCAGATAGAAGAAACAGCTCCAAGTGTCTGTCTTATATTCTAGTTCAATTATATTAGGTACTTAGAGGTTTCAAGTTAGAGTTAACTTGAAATTGTCGCAACAGTTGAGGCTGTGTGCGACAACAGAATTAAAGTTAATCCTAGGTTTATAAAAGAGTTTTTGTAAATGCAGTTTTAAGCTTAGTGATTTTAGTGGAGAGTTTGAAAAATCCTATTGGAAAGTAGGTCGTGATTTTTTCACCTTTTAAGCTAGGTGTTTTTCACGTAAAATCCTTGTGTTCTTTAATTTCTGTACTTATTATTCCACAACAGTAGTAGTTGAAACACATAGAAGAACCAGGTCCTTCTATAATCAAGTTAAGTGAAAAATTGGGTACCACACAAATCACTCTCCCCTCCC